>PVKC010042360.1:0-11949 GCA_004027635.1 Crocidura indochinensis
TAGCCAGGAGTAACCCCTGAGCATCACCGGGTGTGGCCCCAAAACAAAAAACAAACAAACAAACAAAACCGGGGCCAGAGAGATAGCATGGAGGTAAGGCGTTTGTTTGTCTTTCATGCAGAAGGATGGTGGTTCAAATCCCGGCATTCCATATGGTCCCCAAGCATGCTCAATTGCTGAGCATAGAGCCAGGAGTAACCCCTGAGCACTGCCAGGTGTGACCCAAAAACAAAAACAAAACAAACAAAAAAAATTTCAAAAAACCAAAACAATCCCATTCACATTAGTGCCACACAAACTCCAATACCTTAGAGTCAATTTAACTAAAGACATGAAGGTCCTATATAAAGAAAACTACAAAACTCTGCTTTAAGAAATAAAAGAGGACACAAGGAAATGGAGACACATACCCTGTACATGGATTGAGAGGATTAACATAATTAAAATGGCAATATTTTTAATAGCATTGTACAGATTTTTTTCCTTTTTTTTTCCATGTCAGAAGGGTCATGTGCCAAAGTCATAACAAGGTTGAAGGGAGGCATATATCACACAGGCGTGTGAAAACCCAATCATCATGCTTATGAACCAGAAAAGGATCCCATTGTACAGATTTAATGTAACTCATTTAAGGATACCCATGACATTCCTCACAATGGTTTTAATGCAGAAATCACAAGCCAGAAGCTCATAGCTCTTCTCTTCATCTTGGTCTTGTTGCATTTTCTTCATCATTCTTGGAATGTGCCATGCGTCTCATATTTACATATAATCATTAGTACATTTAGCCATCTTCAGTAAATTAGCTCAGAACACAGAGATAGGGTTGATATATATTCCAAGTGCTGGAGAGATAGCACAGAGGTAGGGCGTTTTGCCTTGCACACGGCTGAACTGGGATGGATCTGGGTTCGATCTCTGGCCCCTGGTATCTGGCAAGAGCGATTTCTGAGCACATAGCCAGGAGTAAGCCCTGAGTGTCACCGGGTGTGGCTCTAACCCCCTTCCTCCAAAAAAGAATTCCAAAAATTAAAAAAGCAAAACCAAAATTCTCTGCAGTGTCCCTGCAATTAAGAGCCAATACACATTTGACTGGGAACTTGCAGTGCTGGCCAGAAGTTTCCACTTCAATGGAGATGCTTATTTGCTTTTGGGTCATTGGGATGTCTGTGAGTTGCACTCTTGGTTGTAGCAACAGATCCCAAACAGTTGACGTGCTGAGTAACACTTTGTCATGAGGGTTATACAGGGGATCAGATGTACAAGTAGGGTTCTACCTCCAAGCCCCATTCTTGCCCCTAGTAGGTTTGCACAAGGATGATCTTTTGGTTATCTTTGTGTGTGTGTGTGTGTGTGTGTGTGTGTGTGCGCGCGCGCGCGCCCGCGCCCGCATATTTGGAACATTGTATGACTGAAACTCAACCATCAACAACAAATGACTTTTTCTTTTTTTGGGGGGGTAGAGTTACTCCTAGCTCTGTGCTCAGAAATTACTTTTGGCAGACTCATGGGGATCAATGGGATCAAACCTGGGTCAGACACATGCAAGGCAAATGATTTACCCACTGTGCTTTTTGTTTGTTTTTGGGCCACACCTGGTGACACTCAGGGGTTACTTCTGGCTATGCGTTCATAAATCGCTCCTGGCTTGGGGGGATCAAAAAGGGTTTGCCCTAGGTCAGCCACGTGCAAGCAAACACCCTACCACTGCACCACTGTTCTGGTCCCTCCAACAAATAACTTTTAAATTCTGTATCTTATGGTGATTTAATTAAAAAAAAAAAAAAACAGATGTGAGGGGAGAGAGACACTATGTGTTCAAGAGAGAAAACACAGATTCTTCAGTGGAAAAAAAAAAGAGATTCAGAGACAAGCAAGCAAGATATTTTTCAGTGGAGAAAATGGGCTTGAAGAGCAAGCATATAATTCTATTGTAAAAAACATTTGGTGGGACATTGGTGATGGGAAGGTTGCACTGGTGAAGGTGGGTGTTCTTTATATAACTGAAACCCAACTACAATCATATTTGTAATCAAGGTGTTTTAATAAAAATATTAAAAAAACATATTTGGCTTTTTGTTGGGGAGAGGGTGCCAAGTTACATATGAGGCCTTCACCCTACCCCTGAATTGTTCTCTTCTTGGGCAGGACTTGCAATCTGAAACTTGAAATTTACTTTTCGAATATGTGGAGGAAGACTTTATATCTATCTATTCATAGATTTTTTTGGGCTACTCCAGTAGCTTTCAGGGCTTAACTCTGGCTCTGTTCTTATGGGTCACACCTGGAGAGGCATGGGGGACCAAAAGGTATGCTGGGATTTGAACCTGGGTTAGCTATATGCAAAACAAGTACTCTTCAGTTCCAAGATTTAATTTTTTTTTTGTGTGCCGTGACTCGAATTTAATTTTTTAAATTTCCTTAAGTTATCATTGTATTAGGATCACTTATCATATACTTCCCCATTTTTTTCTAAAAACCTTAAAGTTGGGGGGCTGGAGTGGGAGATAGCACAGCTGGTAGGGCATTTGCCTTGTACTCAGACGACCTGGGTCCAGTCCGTAGTATCCCATATTGTCTCCCAAACCTGACAGCAGTAATTTTATTTTATTTTATTTTGGTTTTTGGGTTATACTAAGTGGTACTTATTGATTATTCCTGATGGACTCGAGAATGAAAGGCTGGGAGGGGGCATATGAGATGCTGGAGGCTGAACCTTGGTCAAGTGTGTGCAAGGCAAACACCCTATCCGCTGTACTATTGCTTTAGCCTCAAATAATATCTTTTTAAAGTTCACAGTGTATAAGGTAGTGCCAGTACAGGGGATAGTGAACACTAATGGAACTTATGTGCAGATTTTATTCTGTGGTGGAATCTTATGCATGTCATTACAAATAATTTTTGTGGGAGCTTGGAAATAGCTTATTGTGAAGCCACTTGCCTAGCATACTGCCACAGGGAGTTCCATCCCTGACACTCTGAGCCACTCCAGGAGGAGTGATCCCCAAACACAAAGCCAGGATTAAGACCTGAGCACAGCTAGATGTGACCTTAAAACAAAACTAAATGCATTTTTTTGTAATATGGAAAAAAGCTATACAAGATTGAATATGGTTGAAATAAAAACAAATGACCTGTCCCTAGGCACGGAATACACTGTAAATAGACATTACACCAAAATCTGAATGGTATGAGTCATTTTGGTAATGGGAGATGGGTGACTTTTATCTTGTCATAAATTTCAGTCTTCCCTACAAGACTTTGAGTCCCTGCGACAGTCAGAACAATCAGTCATACAATGGATATTTAAAGGCTTGTCCTCAGTGTTAAGGGGCCACAGAGGAATTCAGCACCCTGCCCACTCCTACAGAAGACTAAAAGGGGATACATGTCTCACTTCAGTTTATCTTTCTAATTGGGGGGGGGGGATTGCTGTCCTCAAAGTGTTAGGCTAAACATCCTCTGGAATCTCAGGATTCAATGTGGTGCCAGCACCTAGAGGGGTTATGGTGCCACCTACTCTCATCTCCAAACCCCACCCAGAAGGGCAGGGAAACCAGAGTGTGCTCAGGCAGGGTGGTATGCAAATTCTGGGTGGCTCAGATCCTCTGAGGTATGCTCAGGATGCTAAGTGATCATTTTCCACAGCTCATAAAACTATTTGGGGGCAAAGTCAAGCTGTCATGCCATCTAATAAAACTCCATCTGAAGCTGCCAGTTTGAACAAAACAAAGAGCAGCTCTTAAATCCAACAGAGAGCTTTGCATGGGGGTTGGAGGGACTGAAAACAGCTTCTCATATTTTGGATACAACAGAACAAAATGTGAATATCTGATTATTTGGATTGGTGGTCTCCCTATGCTGTCTGTCCATTTAGCCATGGCTCCTCATTCATTCACAATTCTGTGCAGATAGATCTATCTTGCCCCCAAACAGTTACTAACTCATTAGTTTACTAAATCCTTGTCTATAATTACAAATAGACCAGGTCACTACACTAGATTTATTCTTTTTATTTTGTGGTCTGAACAAAAATGCTCTATCTAGGATAGAAGCTCCCTTTGAAGAGTTCCCACTATTCTTGTATTCCACCATGACAAGCTTTATTTTTATTTTTTTGGGGGGTTGGGCCACACCTGGTGAAGCTCAGTTGTTATTCGTGGCTATGCGCTCAGAAAGCGCTCCTGGTTTGGGGGACCATATGGGACGCTGGGGGATGGACCAGTCTGTCTGAGGTCAGTGTGTGCAAGGCTAACTTACTGCTTGTGCCACTGCTCCGGCTCCAAAAGATTTATGTTTTGTTTTCTTTTCCCAGGGTTGAAACATCTAGATTATGGATTCATCCAGAAGCCATCTGTTCTTCAAATTGATCTGTCAAAAAATCAGCTTGTTTACAATGTAAAGTAACAGTATATTACTGTTAGTATGTTTCAGAAGGGAGGCACTGAAGAAGCAGTTGTTTTCATCAACTTCATCCAGGGGTCTAAGGATATTTTCTATTTCTAGGGTCATCACTGATCAATTCTGCCTGCAGAATGGGGTGGTGGGAAGGCTTTGTCCCTGGTGAGACACAGGGGTTAAGGATGCAGAATCTGACCCTGGAAAGTCACCTAGAAACAACCTTTCCACCTGCACCTTTATGCTCCCTGGTGAGACACAGGGGTTAAGGATGCAGAATCTGACCCTGGAAAGTCACCTAGAAACAACCTTTCCACCTGCACCTTTATGCGTTGTCTAGTGACATCCCACTGCTAAGACTCTCCTCCAAGCTGATTTCACTTACAGAAATCACCTTACATTTGAAAGATTGAAGACACCATCAAAAGGGTCTTTGAAAAGATGCTCCACTTCCAGCCTTTGCTCTGAGCACTAATTTTTAAATTTTTTTTTTAGTGCACTGGCTTCTTTGAGAAGTGGATTTACTATCTTTTGTACAGAATTAACAGTCTCATGCTGTAAGATTTAACACATGGCAATTGTGATTGATAGAAATGATAGTGATGGGGCCGGCATGGTGGTGCTAGAGGTAAGGTGTCTGCCTTGCAAGCGCTGGCCAAGGAAGGACCGCAGTTCGATTCCCCGGCGTCCCATATGGTCCCCCCAAGCCAGGGACAATTTCTGACGCTTAGCCAAGAGTAACCCCTGAGCATCAAAAAGGTGTGGCCCGAAAAACCAAAAATAAAGTTAGTGTTCATATATATATATATATATATGTATATATATATTTTAAGTGCTACTCAGCTGTGCACAGGGTATACTTAAGCAGGAAAGGTCAGCTGAGCTGGAGATTCAGTAAGGGTAGGAGGACAGTCTAAACTTTGTGCTTCACCTGCTACTGAGTCCTTAAATAGGAGAGCAAAGCAGGTAAAAGGTCAGTCATGAAAGCTAATCACAAAAGCTTCAGAAGTTTATTTATTTTCTTTCTTCATCACCTTGCAAACAACGAGATCACATCACACACTTGCATGCATGCTTAGGGAACAGCAACCAAACACTTTTATTCCTCTTTATAAGATAGACTTTCAAGGAATATATCCTAAAGTCTGTCAAAATTATGCTGGATGGAATACATGTCTAAGTTTACCTTATAGTTACTTTCATCTTACAGCATCCAAGAAGGGTATGGTAATAACATTCAATAGGTCAAACTTTATACTGCAACCCTGATCACTATTAGACTCAGAACTAACTGCTTTCCTGAAATTATGGTTCATTGTAATAATATTCATTTTCTCAAAAAACATTCAACACATTTACACTATTCAGTAATTACCATGCTACCCAGAAAATTAAGTGAACAGTTTATTAAGAATAAAATGAAGATATGGAATGTGAAACAGTACAAGACACTCAAGATAGAAATAAGAGCACTATGCACAAAAGTTAAAATCTCACTCAAAAAATAATCACAAAAGTAAAAGCAATTCCATCATTTAAAGTAAGTCATTTCATGCAAAACTAAAAAAGAGAACAAAAAAACAATCTCTCCCCTCAAAACCCAACCCGCCCAATGCCCACCAATCTCCCAACAAAAAACTACCCGAAAACACTGCCATGCTAACATATTAATCACAATAATTCATAGAAAACAACACATTAAGCAGTGAATTAGATGAAACAACATAGGCTGCGATATCATAAACTCATAGACCATGATGACGTTACATGATAAGCAATTCCAGATTCATTCACAGGGTAATATGGGCTAAATGTTGAGGTAAGGCATGTAAATATAAACTCCATTTATTCATTTCATAATTTGATAATTATAAAAAAACAGAAATTTCCTGAACAGATCACATAAAATTTGGCATACTCCCTTTTGTTTTTTTCCTTTTTTGGGGGGGTGGGTGGGGGCACACTGGCGATGTTCAGGGCTTACTCCTGGCTTTGTACTCCAGTAATTACTCCTAGGGATGCCACAGATTGAACCACATGCAAGGTAAGCCTTACCCGCTGCACTATCTCTCTGGCCCCAAGGCACACTTCATTTGTGTTCCAATCGTTTTAGGATCACATCTGCAATTATTAGAGAGCTATATAAAAGTACTGTAAAGTCAGGAATTGATCTCTTATTTAATGATCACCATTTGACAGCACTGAAACAACTCCAGATTATGTACTTACTCCAATTACCTCTACTCAAAACAAGAATCATCATTTTTCTAGTTCTCTATGTACAAAGTCCTTTTGCAAAGGACCAGTTAATCTAGAGACTGAATAAACATACCAAACAAAAGTGAAATGGTATGGGGGACAGGGGTGAGGCAAAGAACATCCTCATTTACAAATAGCAGGTAAAAGTTGCATTAACAAGTAAAAGACTGTCAAGTGAGAAAATATCTCTGTACCCAGATGCTTTCATCAGCACACTTCATTGACAAGCTAGTTTTACAATCAGAAATAGTTCTGAATGGCATTTTTATGGGGCTATTTTCCCTTCCACAGCTGCCAGACTGAACATAAACTTGGTCATCACGCACTGCACAAACTAAAAGCAGTGCCAGGAGAGGTGATCTAGCATCACCTTAATGTCAAGGTTCTGGGTGGAGTTTACCTCTGCTTCATAGCAGGTTCGAAGAAAAAGTACTTCAACAAAAATTTACCTACTTCTAGTTGCTTAATCCCCCCACCTCTTTAGATGAAAGGTAATCAGAACTGGACAATTATTCAAGATTACTCTTTCCAACTCTGAGATTTAACTTTCTATTTACATTTCAAGAAAAGAATACCTATTTGTTCAGTGGCAGGATTTAGCTTCTCTAAAAGGCAGAAGTAATAGCTCTAAGGTTTACAAAAGGACAGGAGAAAAATTTCCAAAGCAAAACCTAGACTCTGAAGGTCAGTAAAGAATCTTCTTTAGCAACCAGGACTATCATATAGTATTATGTCTTTGGAATGTGTGTGTATACACGCACACACACACTCTCTCACACACAAAGATATTCACTAATTAAACCCCCAGAGTTCTAATAAAACAAGACCTTAAATGGGAAAAATTCTAATGAGATAATGCTCTATCAAAAATTAGGGCTGATAAACAATCTTTCCCACTCAACATAGCCTCTGGAATAAAATGTAAAAATCACACAATCATGATGATGCAAGATGGAAGTACAGATGAGTAATACATATGAAAACAATTTGTAAACCACTGCTGTTCTAAAACAGTAGATTTATATTACAAAGCAATGTAAATAAATATTGGGCTAGTACAAAAGCTCTTATTTACAATTTTACAAATGAAATTGTATTCAGTGTAAATGCTGTGTTTTAAATAAACACAGTACTGTATTAGTAAAATGAATTGTTGAGGGGATCAGTTTCTGGAAGAATCAATGCATAATGTATAAAAGGTTCAAGTTAATAGTTTATAATTTAGTATAGACAGGACCCAGTTAACCTGGCATCATATCTGTTAAAGTGCTGAAAGCAGGACATGTTTAGAAAACACTGTACATTATTAAAGCTTTATCAAGTCTGAATGTTAAACTTCTTTCACATTTTTTAATCCTTTTGCCACAGGCATATAGAGAAGATGATTTTTCTCAGTAAAGGAGTAAAATTCAAGAGGCCATCAGTTGCTTAGATGATTTTAAATTCAGTGGAGTTAGTTTCTTGAAACAGGTATTCATCCATCGACCATACCTTCAGGCCTTACAATCTGGTAAGTAATTAAATATTCAGGATAAGCCTAGAAGAGAAAGATTAGGTCAAATATCAGTAAACAACTTTTCTGAGACTTTGTATAAGGATTTCCAGTACTTATCAAAGAGATTCTAAGTGAGCATTGCTCATTGTGAGCACTGCTCACAACTATTATTCAGGGTCATTTTCTTTTTTTTTTTTGGCTTTTGGGTCACACCCAGCAGCGCTCAGGGGTTACCCCTGGCTCTACTACGCTCAGAAATTACTCCTGGCAGGCTTGGGGGACCATATGGGATGCCGGAATTCGAACCACTGACCTTCTGCATGCAAGGCTAACGCTTTACCTCCATGCCATCTCTCTGGCCCCTCAGGATCATTTTCTTAAAACATCTTTACCTTAAATCTAATTCTTTAGATTATCTCTGAATCAGGAAATTCACCTATATATACATATATAGACCTAATTTTTTGTTTGTTAGTTTGCCTTTTTGTTTCTCTTTTTGGGACAGACCTAAAAGTTGTGCTTGGGATCAGATGGTGCCAATGATGGAATCTTGAAGCAGCAGTGTATGAATGAAGCATGTGCTACAATCCTCTGAGCTATCTACCCAGTCCCTTGTGTTTTGATTTTTTTTTTTTTTTTTTGGTTTTTGGGCCACACCCAGTGACGCTCAGGGGTTACTCCTGGCTATGCGCTCAGAAGTCGCCCCTGGCCTGGGGGACCATATGGGGCACGGGGGATCGAACCACGGTCCGTCCAAAGATAGCGTGGTAAGGCAGGCACCTTACCTCCAGCGCCATCACCCGGCCCCGTGTTTTGATTTTTTAAAAAACTGATTTTGGATCACACCCTATTGTACTGAAAGCTTACTCCTAGCTATAACTTTGTAGAGATACATGGTTCTGATTCATTCTATTTTATAGAACATAAAGCAGGGGTCTCAAACTCAATTCACCTGGGGGCCGCAGGAGGCAAAGTCGGGGTTGATCCTTGGGTGCAGTCAGTAGTAAGCCTTGAACATTGGGGGGTGTGATCCAAACAACTAAAACTAAACTAAACAAAACAAAGATTCCTCTAGGGCAGGGCCACAAAATGTTGTACGAAGGGCTGTTTGAAACCCCTGACATAAAGGATCCAGTATAGTGAAATCTAAATAAAGTTTGTAGGCTAGATATTCTATCAGTGGTAATTTTCTGATTTTGATAATCATAAAAGAATGTTCTTATAGGTTTCTGAACCATACATAGTGGTACTCAGAGCTTAAACTTGGTTCTGCACTCAGGAATCACTCCAGGAGGGGCTTTAGGGTCCCAATGGGGTACCAGGTATTAAACTCAGGTCAGCTGTGTTCGAGGCAAGCATCCTACTCATTGCACTATCTCTCTGACTTCAAGTATCCTTATTTTATTAGAAAATAAATTTATAGGGCCAGAAAGATATCATGAAGGTAAGGCCTTTGCCTTGCATGCAGAAAGATGGTGGTTTGAATTCCGGCATCCCAAATGTTCCCCCAAGCCTGCCAGGGACGATTTCTGAGCATAGAGCCAGGAGTAACCCCTGAGCACTGCCGGGTGAGACCCCCCCCCCAAAAAAAAAGAAATTTATACTGAAGAATTTAAGGGTAAATATGTCTATTGGGACAGAGAGATAGAACATCAGTAGGGTACTTGCTTTGCACGTGGCTGATCCAGGACGGACCAGGGTTTGATTCCTGGCATCCCATATGGTCCCCCAAGCCACCCAGGGGCAACTTTTTTTTTTTTGTTTTTGTTTTTTGGGCTACACCCAGCAGTGCTCAGGAATTACTCCTTGCTATCTGCTCAGAAATAGCCCCACGGGGGACCATATGGGACCCTGGGATTTGAACCAATGACCTTCTGCATGAAAGGCTTACCTCCATGCTATCTCTCCAGCCCCAGGGGCAATTTCTAAGTGCAGAGCCAGGAGTACCCGTAAGCACTGCTGGGCCTGGCCCAAACTACCTGTAAAAAAGCCCAAAATGCCCCCCTCCTCCAATACCATGCCTATAATTTACTCTAGTCAGTTAAAAAAAAAAAGTGCATATGAATAGTACAGCAGTTAGGCCACTTGCCTAGCATATGGCTGACCCCATTCAATTCCTGGCATGCCAGGAATCAGGAATCACTGAGTACCTCTAGGTATGCCCCCTAAACCCAAAAAAGTTAATGTCAATTTAAGAGATTAGTACAAAAGATTAATGTATGCCTCTAAAATATATATTTTGAAGATGAATATACTTACCTGTTCTCCTCTGTAAATAACGTATTCAGCTAAAGCTAGGCCGTTGACACTGGGTCGACCAGTGACTGAGTGATGCCCTGGTGGAGAATGTGCCATCTTCATTGCACTGAACTGCAGGAAAGACTTTCCTAAGGTTACCCGGCAAAAAAGCAGCTGTCTGTTACATGAAAAGAAAAGATTTCCTTAAAGACAGGCATTTTATAATAATTTTGTATAGATTGCAAATTGGGGCAAAAGGGTATTATAATAATTACAGTATGAACTTTAAAAAACATACTTTTTATCTTTAAAAAAATATAAGCATACCTTCAATCTTACTACAAAATACTCATTATTTTAATTATCTCTATATTTTCTATAACCCCCCCAAAACTCTTATAGAGATGAAGATTCTGCCATCTGATTTATATTCAAGCAAAAGCACAAATTATATGTCAAGTGGGAAGACAGAAGCTTAAGGGACTTCTATGAAGTGGTCTGTTAATTAATCAACGTTAGTCTAGTTGGTTTCAAATATATTTTATTTTATTTATATACTTTTGGGCCACACAGCAGCACTCAAGGGTTACTCCTGGCAGGCTCGGTAGATCATATGGAATGCTGGGGATCAAACTCTGGTTTGTTTTGGGTTAGCTGTGTGCAAGGCAGACGCACCACTGTTGTGCGATTGCTCCAGTCCTTCAAATATATTTTAAATTCATTCATTTTTCCTATGGTTTTACTGCAACCATTAAATTCAAATGAAGTTCACCTGACAGATAATAACAGTCTAGTTTTTGTCCAAACTAATTAATTAAATTTTTTTTTGTGGGAGCCACACCTGTTGACACTCAGGGGTTACTCTTGGCTATGCGCTCAGAAATCGCTCCTGGCTTGGGGGACCATATGGGACACCGGGGGACAGAACCACAGTCTGTCCTAGCTAGCACCAGCAAGGCAGCCACCTTACCTCTCTGGGACCCCAAATTAATTTTTATCTAAATAATTAATGATTTAGGAAACTTATCCCAACTATGCCAAAACATATAATTAAACCACTTCTGCTTAAATGATTATCGTAATTTCCATACAATGGTTCCAAGTTTTCTAATTTTATATATACAGAATATATATATATATACACACACACACACCACATACACAAAAAAATAATTTTGTTTGTTTTTTTGGTTTTGGGGCCACACCCAGCAGTGCTCAGGGGTTACTTCTGACTTGCGCTCAGGGGGCCATATGGGATTCCAGGGATCTAACCTGGGTCAGTCACATGCAGGGCAAATGCCCTATTGCTCTGGTCCCCCAAAATATGTTTTCCCCCCATATCCAGTGATGTTAGGGCTCTGTGTTCAGGGATCACATCTGGTGGGTTCAAGGGACCAAATGGGGGTGCCAGAGATCTGAATTGGCCAAATACTAGCCAAACGGTTTTTTTTTTTTTGGTGTCACACCCAGCAGTGCTCAGGGGATACTCCTGGCTCTATGTTCAGAAATCACCCCTGGCAGGCTCAGGGGACCATATGGGATGCCAGGATTTGAACCAC
>PVKC010042361.1:0-12005 GCA_004027635.1 Crocidura indochinensis
CTTTGAAATATTGCATTATTAAGGAAACAAAAAGTCCCAAGTAAGGGCTGGAGAGAGTGAGTGGAGCATGCAGCATGCTTGCCTTGCACTCAGGAGACCTGGGTCCTATCCTTAGTACCTCAGTCACTCGGAGTGAGTGCTGAGTGCAAAACCAGGAGTGATTCCTAGTTATAGTCCTCAAACCAAAAATGTCCAGATTAGGATATAAGCCATTGTTTCCAGCTATTTGTCACTAAAGCATACCAACCGTGGGACTAGGGAAATAATTCATAGCTGGGGAGCCTGCACATGAGGTCCAGGACTCAATTCCTGGCAACTACATGTTCATCCTTGCACAGCCCAGTGACCTGGTGGATCCCAGACAGATTTGAGGAGTACAGCATCACAGGGCTCTAGTACAAAGTTGCAAAACTGCACAAGTGTCACTAGGAGTGCTGGGGAGTCCTTCCCCAGTCCCCATGCCCCCCAAAGGGAAAGAAGACCAAATATTTTGGTTAATCCCAGAGGTTATAATAATATATTAGTATAGAAAGACATTGACCATTGCCAAGTATAGTAATACTTGAGTGACGATGTACAGAAATACACAGACATACCCTACTGTCTTCTTGTGCAGAAAGGTTATCTAGCTCTAAAAACTAATTCCCTTTTTATTTTTTTTGGTTTTTGGGCCGACTTGGAAGCATTCCTGGCTCTGTGCTCTTCTAGAAATCGCTCCTGGCAGGCTCAGGGAACCATATGGGATACTGGGAATTGAACCCAGGTTCATCAGTTCAGCAGCATGCAAGTCAACTGCCCTACCACTGTGCTATCGCTCTGTTCCTTAAAAACTAATTCTAAAGGTCACTTCTACAAACTTATTGTTATATAGCATAACGTACTAAAACTGTAGAATAAATAATTTAACATTAGGTTTTATAAATTGGCTATGTAAATATACATTCCAAAATTTAGATACTTACTCCAACATCACGCTTATAAATTACATTTGCTCCCTCCAAAGCAATCTTCCTTAAGTTCAAATGGCATCTTGTTCTAAAAACACAGACTACATTTGTAATTAGAATGTCCAATGCAACATCACTGTCTGCATCCATTGGGGTAGTTTAAAAACTTAGCTTCCAACCACGAAGATCACATCCTGAGAAATAAAACAAAATAATTAAATGTAAATGTGCTGTAATTTGTTTTTCACAGGAAAGCTGAAATTAAAATAAGAGATGTTGGGGCTGGAGCAATATACAAAGTGGAGAGCGCATTTTCCTCACACAGCCAACCCAGGTTCAATCCCAGACATCCTGTATGGTCCCCCAAGCCCACCAGGAATGAGTTCTGAACGCTGTGCTAAGAGTAACCCATGAGCACTGATGGTTGTGGCCCAAAACACACACACACACACACACACACACACACACACACACACACACACACACACGAGATGGAATTATAATTTAATTTCAGATACAGTCAACCTGGGCTCTATCACTAGCACCACAGTACCACAGTCACTAAGATTGATTGCAGAGTACAAAGCCATAAATAAGTCTTTACTTCAAATATTAAAAAAGATAATCTCTATAAAAATTCTTCAAAATCTGTATCTCAACTGCCTTCCTTAAAATTATTAAGTAACTTTTACATAGCATAAAGGGGTTTGCCAAAACTGTCTCGTAATTGCTTTTTTGACCACTATGTTCCAGTCAGAAGCATGACAATTCTTCAAACACAGCACATTCAATGGGTGGAGTCTAGGGTCTCAGTGACCAATCCTCATAAATTGATATAACCCACTTCACAGAACTTGTCAGGGTATAAAAAAGGACGAGCTATTCTGACCTATTTCAAGCGCTTTACTTACATGTAAAGCAGAAATATAATTACAACAATAACAAACTTTTTCTCTCTAGGTATTCATTCATTATTCATTTGTTGAACACCTATATATTACGTGTATACATCCACACAGAAATACATATTAGGATTACTGAAATAACTGAGTAAGGCAAAATCTTTGTTCTCTAGCTCACAAATCCATCAGAGATGACCTCTAATACAGATGGTACTTTTTATCAAGATCATACTCTTCCATCTTACATGTCATTTTCAAAGCAATGAATAAAAGCATTTCAATAACCATGTGACCTATACCCAGTTACAAAAGTCTTGCTGGGTGTCTACATCTTATAAAACAATAAAAGCTGAATGATCATAGAATTATTAAATTATATGACGAAAACAACAAAGATGCCAAGAGAAGAATACAATAAAAAGTCAAACTAAAACTTCAACAGACCACATTTATTCTAAGCCCGTGTCTATCCTGTACTTGTAGGAGTTTCTTGTTCCACAGGTTGGCCTGAATCAATAGCTCTTTCAACAGACCACATTTAATTCTGTGTATCAATTCAAGTTCAACTTCATTCACCTTTATTCTGCTCTTGGTATAACGTTGGAGCAACTTCAAATGATTTTTTTGTCTTGTTTTGTTTTGACCAAAGGTGGGATAGGGGTAGCAATGGGCATATTCATAAGCCGAGACAGTTAAGGTCTGACTCATCTCTTCAAAATGAAAATAACTTAGGGAAGTTAAATAACCTATTTGTGCCTCAGATTTTTCGATTTTAAGATGTACTTAAAATTGACCACCAACCACAGTGTGGGGGAATTAGATAGCAAATGTATACAAAGCAATTAGCACACATGCCTGGGAAATAACACAATAGTGATACTGATTTATGGATTACATCAATAGGCAGAGCAGAACTCTGTTATCACTTATTTCCATGATTATACCCCAGATATTGAGCCACCTGGCCACTAACACATTTTCTGTTATTCTCTCAAGACTGAATTAACTGATGTAGAGGCTCCATCCATTCCACCCTTCCTTCACAAAGAACCAGGCATTAACACGCTCTGAGGGTCCCATATAACACAATCTCAGGGGACACATTCCAAGAATCAGTCACTTTTTTTCCCCAGTGGATACCAGAACCCACAAACTATACCAACCTGTATTTTTGCCTACATAAGGCATAGTATAATTATATACACCTAAACAAGGCATAGTAAAGAGAGAAACAGCAATAAAAGAACAAGCAGAACAACATACTGGAATAAAGATTATGTGAACATGTTCTCTCAAAATAATCGTATTATACAAAACATTTAAAATTTCATACTAAAACAGTAGAAAGCAAGGGACCACTGTAGTATACTTTCCAGTCTCAGTAACAGAGGAATGCCAAAATGTTATATGAATATGTTCTGTTCAGTGAAATGTAATAGATTTGTACCTTCTGGTATAATCCTAGAGGGCAAAAATGAAGTCAGGAAAGCATGCCCTTGGGCCTGTGTCCTTTGATTATTGCTGGAAGGTGTCAAGGGGAATGGCAAAAATTTAGGAGCTAAAAGGATCAGGAACTATGAAGAAATAAGGAGGGTTAGAACTATAAGACAGAAGAAGCCCGAGAACCCAATGCAGGGAAATTCCTTATTTCTGCATTTCCTTTATTTTTTAATAATGAAAAAACAAAAATAATTAACACCTGACTGGGAATGGGTTCACTGCACTACAGATAAATGCCCTTCTGTGCTGTATCACTCTAGTCCCTAATGTGTCATGCCTTTAAAAATTCCCAGGGCTGGGGCTGGCCAGGTGGCGCTAGAGGTAAGGTGTCTGCCTTGCAAGCGCTAGCCAAGGAAGGACCATGGTTAGATCCCTCAGCATTCAATATGGTCCTCCCAAGCCAGGGGCAATTTCTGAGCGCTTAGCCAGAAGTAACCCCTGAGCATCAAATGGGTGTGGCCCAAAAAACAAACAAACAAACAAACAAAAATTCCCAGGACCATTGTGTAGATGTACCCTAGTTTATTTATCCACTCATCATCTGTTCTTGGTTTGCTCCCAGATTCTAGCTATTGTAGTGCCGTGGTGAACAGGGGGATGGATGCAGACAGCTTTTCTACATTGTGTTTTTGGGCTCCTAGGGTATATTCCTAGGAGTAGAACTGCTGGGTTACATGGAAGCTCAATTTGAGTTTTTTGATGAATAGCCACACTGTTTTACAAAAAGGCTAGGCCAATCAGAATCCCCACTAGCAGTGAATGAGAGTCCCTTTCTCCTTGCATTTGCACCAGATCTGATTGTTCTTGTTCTTTGTGATGTGTGTCAGTCTCTCTAGAATATCTCATTGCTGTTTTGCTTTGCATCTCCCTCATGATTAATGGTGTTGAGCATTTTTTTCATGTGTCTTTGGCCATCTAAATTTCTTCTCCTATTCCTTGAGTAGTCTTTGTATCCTAGTCACTATTTCTTTTGAGATGCAGAAGTTTCTTCTCCTTTTTCTTCTTCTTCCTCTTCCTCCCCCTGCCCCCACCTCTCTTCTTTTTGCAGAAGCTTCTTAGTTTAATGTAGCCCCATTTATCTTTAGTTTCCACATTCCTGGTCAGCGGTGTTTCAATCTTGAAGATGCCTTTAGTTTCAATGTCATCCAGATCTGATATCAAGGTCTTTAAACCATTTTGATTTGACTTTTGTACACAGCATTTAAAGAAGTCTGAGTTCACTTTTTATGTAGGCTTTCCTTGTTCCACTTTGCAATTTTTGTCATATACCTTAGGATAAGGACGAGTCTCAGAACTACAGCTGTTAGGAAAATTGAAGTCATGAAATTTACTTATACATGAATGTATATGGAAATTATATTTTGAGCAAAATGAGTCAGAGGGAAGGGGCTAGAAACAGAATAATTTCACTCATTTGTGGGATATAAGAAAGATAATAATTATTATATAATTATATTTAATGATAATTATTAATATCAAAGAGATATGGTTCAGGTAAATTCTTCCATGGTACAAGCCTCCCAAACAAAATGATACAATGCAGTTCGAACAGAAGGTCCTATGACAATGACAGTTGGAAATGATCACTCTGAACAAGAATTGAGTGCTAAAAGGAGATCAAGTAATTGGCATGATACCCTTAATAATAATGCAAGCCATAGTGTCTAAAGGGGGTGGGGAGTGAGAATGTGAGGGGGAAACTTCCTCTTGGACAGGGTAGAGGACTAGAAGCAGGAAGGAAACGTGACACTGGTGGTGTGAAATGTGCACTGGTGAAGGGTATTGTACATTGCAGTACTGAAATTCAATCATGAAGAACTTTGTATGTGTGAAAGAAAACTAAATAAGTAAATTTTAAAAAATTATCACAGCTAGAGCAATACAGTGGTTAGAATGTTTGCATGTAGCTGACCTAGATTCTATCCCGGGAATCTCATAGCATCCATCTCCAGGAGTGATTCATGAGTACAGAGCCAGAAGTAATCTCTGAATAGTGCTGGTGTGGTCCTAAAACAAATTCCCATAAGAAATTTTGACAACCACTTTTGAAAAATTTGAATTGGTTTTGGTTAGTTTGCTGGATTTTAAAAAAGCCATCCAATTTCAAGATTTTTTTAAATACAACTTGGATACTCTTATTTTTAAGTCAATTTCCTTAAAATTTTCTGCATATAATTTTTTCAGTTTTTCTACACAGTTAAAAAAAACTGCTATTGTGGCCTAAGTGATAGAACAGCATACAGTACTATGCCTTGCATATGACTGACTGACCTAGGTCTGATCTCCACTACCACTTAGGTCTGCAGGTCCACCAAACTTGCAAGGAGTAATCCCTGAATACAGAGCCAAGAATAAACCCTGTGTGGCTCAAAAGTAGAAAGACTGTCTCAAATACAGGTGGGGGAGGGAGAGTTGGGACATTGGTGATGGGATGGTTGCTCTGGTGAAGGTAGGTGCTCTTTATATGACTGAAACCCAACTACAATCATATTTGTAATCAAGGTGTTTAAATAAAAATATTAAAAAAGTCAAAATACAACAAAAACCTGCTATAGTATACTTATTTTTCATTGTTTTATAGTATCTCTTATTGTTTTTGTGGTCTTTGTCTTGCTGACAGTTTTCTATCAATGTTTTTCAAAAAACAAATCATAAGCTACTATTTGATACTCTCCTAAATTTGCTTAAGCTCATCACTTTACTCTTTCCACATATCTATTTATTTTCTAATTTCTTAAAGTTAGAATTAGATGTTCAATATATCATTTAAAAGTTTTCTCTTTTCTTATATTAGTGTTTTATGTGTTAATTACTAGAACATCTGAATTTTGGATCTGTTTCATTAGCCTGTGAAACTAACAATAGTTAAATAAATACGATTTACTATTTTGTGTGTGTGTCTGTGTGGTTTTTGGGTCACACTCGGCGGTGCTCAGGGGTTACTCCTGGCTTTTACACTCAGAAATCACTCCTGGTACCTAGCAGGCTAGGGGAACCACAAGGGATGCTGGGATTTGAACCACTGTTCTTCCGTATGCAAGGCAAACGCCTTACCTCCATGCTATCTCTCAGGCCCCATTATTTATATACAATTTCTTGCCTCTAGAAATACAAAGTTTCACAATGGATTAGCTAAAAGACTGAGATCACACTTACTAATACAAACAGTAAATAGAGCTAGTCTCCCATAGTCTAATACCAAAAAATCCTTTTCTCTTTTTATTCATTTATTTTTGTTGTTGTTTTGGGGCCAGATCTGGTGGTGCTCAGGTATAACTCCTGTCTCTGTGCTCAGAAATCACTCCAGACAGGCTTGGGGGAGTATATAGGATCCTAGGAATCAAACCCAGGTCCGACCCAGGTAAGCCAAGTGCAACGCTAACGCTTTACCACTGAGCTATGAATCAAACCCAGATCCGACCCAGGTAAGCCAAGTGCAACGCAAACGCTTTCCACTGAGCTATTGCTACAGTTACAAATGTCATACAAAACTATCTAAAAGGAGATAATCTGGAAGAGTACATGCTTTCTTTATATGTATGAAAACCTTGCTCAACAGCCTCCCCAGCTCCAAAAATGCATTTTGAGAAATAATTAACTGAGTAAAATACAAATAGGATTCTACATTTATTTCTGATGACTTTTAATAATAAAGATAATCCTCGTTTAAAACAAGTGCATTATATAGCCTCTAAACAGTGCAAAACAGACATAATAAATGATGAATTCTTAAGTGAGGACAGAGGTCCATAATATAAAAAAATTTACATATACAGTAAGTTCCTTTCAGTTTATTTTTGTAATGATTGTTTTATTCAGAGCTAGCTACCATCCAAGAACTTTAATAAACCCTTTTTTCTAGTTTCATAGAATCATTTTGCTTTTTTTGGGAGGGCCACACCCGGTGATGCTCAGGGGTTAGTCCTGGCTCTGATCTCAGAAACTGCTCCTGGCTTGGGAGAACATATGGAAGGTCGGGTCAGCTGCATGCAAAGCAAAGGCCCTACTGCTGTGCCATCACTCCGGCCCCTCATTTTGTTTTTTTTTTAAGTGAGGCAAGATATTTCTTTATTGAAAGGACTTGGATATAAGAGAAAAAGAAATTCAAGAGATAATATGGGTTCAAATTTCAAGAGAGAATGTGAGCTTTGGAACAGGGAGAACCGAGATGCTAGATTTTTAAAATTAATGTTGGAATTTTAAGAAAACTAAAGTGAATTAAATTTTGAAATAAAATAAAGTTGCCAGCAATTTTTGCACTGTATAAGACTTAATGCTAAGCGTATTCAGGTAGTTTTTGACTTGCTTTTCAAGTCCATATCAAGAATGGTTTTTTAAGTAGTTTCTTCTACTAAGAAATGTTCAAGCCTACATGCAACTCAACCCCAGAAAATGTCAAATTTCTAACTTTATATTAAAATATTTCAGGGAAACTGAGGTAATTTCTACTTTACTAAATGATTTTATGAGCAAGATCATATTATACGTACATTTTAGGGCCTTTATCTGTGGTACCAAGAAAACGATGCCACCTTCTGGCTTTGATGAAAAACTGCATCTAAACCTACGTACATTTAAAATTTCCTATACCAGAGGGAGTTTGGTACCTGGAGCTGTTGCATAGAACTGTGCCAGTTCTATGTCTGAGATCTAGGATTCAGGGTTAGACGGTTGCTTTCTAATCACATGGAATCTGAGTTGGGACCACATGACATATGTTCACGAGGGAGGTAGCCCTCTTGAAATGTAAAATGTTTGAGTTCTTATCCCTAATAGATAAGAGCAAAACTTCCCCTTTTTTAGTATGCCTTTGCAAAAAGATATGGTGCTATATTATATTGCTGGTGCACTTGGTGCGGGGGGATTAGAGTGTCAGGCTCCATCACCTCTGTGCCCTGGTTTTGACCTGAGCTCTTATCCCAGGCAAGACTTTTTCTTGTGGTTTTTGTTCCAAGCAGAACCAAAACAGGTGAAGTTAAGGAAGAGAAAAAAAACCAAAAGCAAGCAAAAACATAAGATACACACTCACATATATAAAGGAAAAATAAATAAAAATGAGTTTAAAAATAATTAAGGGAACAAAATGATACAGGAGACTACCTTACATTTGGAGATAAACAGGTTAAGAGGTAGTGTTACAGAGGTCTTAAACTTATAAAGGATATACAGGCTTCCCCATTGTCTTTTGGGATATTCTTGTGGGGGTTGGAATCCAGGGCACATTTTCATCACATACCACGGTCTTGTTGAGTTTGAGAAATACTTTGCGGCAGAAAGGGCTCAGGTAGAGTTCTTGCACTGGAGGTCCTACTGGAATTGAATCTAGTATCAAGCAACAGTCCACATTTAGGGGTTGAGAAGGAGGGTCACAGAGCATGAGTTAGGATTAGGGGCCGGGCGGTGGCGCTGGAGGTAAGGTGCCTGCCTTACCACGCTATCCTTGGACGGACCCCATATGGTCCCCCAGGCCAGGTGCGACTTCTGAGCGCATAGCCAGGAGTAACCCCTGAGCGTCACTGGGTGTGGCCCAAAAACCAAAAAAAAAAAAAAAAAAAAAAAAGGATTAGTGTTGGTTGTAGTTTCTTGCCGGGGGACGAGATGTATCCCCTGGGGGTTGAGTGGGTGTCCCTCCGCTTGTGAGCTGGGTGCGAACTCCTTCTGGGAGTTCTTAATACTGCTCTGACGCCAACATGCACCAGTTTTGATATGACATCCTGGCAATGAGGAAATGGCAACAACTTGATCTAAGAGCAGGTTGTCTTACCTCACCACCTAACGATAAGAGGAAATCAGAAGACATGTCATCCTTTGATCTGTGTAAAAGCCAAGATCACTAACTACAAGAAAACTGACTGTGACAACCATGACTGGGCAGAAAGTGTCCTGAACCAATAAAAAAGACTTTAGTCTAGGCATTGGCCTATGATTTGTACAACAACCAAGATATCCAATTCCGGAGGACTGACTGAGACAACTGCAACCAAGCAGAACTTCTGTAAACATAATGAATAACTCTATTCTAAGTTTTGTCCTAGGATCAGTGCAAAAACCAAGACCACAAACTACAGAAGACTGATTAAAACAACAGTGATGGAACAGAACTTCTAGAACCATAAAGACAGACTCCATCTTAGGCTCCATCCCATGACCTGTGCAAATGCCAAGATCTCTAGTTACAGAGGCCTGATCTTATCATCCATGACCGAGTGGAAAGTTTCCAAACAACACAAAAGGACCTAGGGGAGAGTAAAAGAACATGTAGGGAACCTGGAGATATTCCCATGACAGTACACTTGAAGGGTGGAGAAACCCTGTATGTCTTAGCCCAAGGAAATTCCCTTTCTGATCTCCCCAATATTTACTGTTCCTATGCAAAAACCAAACAAACAAAAAAACACAAATTAATTTTTTAGTTGTTATTGTTGTTCTTTTTTTTTTACTTCGGGACTTTGGTTGTTGTCTTTATTGCCGTGGTGCTTTTCGGGTTTTTTGATTATTTTTTGTATTGTTATGTTTTTCTTTCTTTTTTTCCCTTTCTTCTTATTTACAGCCTCTAGAAGGACTCCTCCCGTTTTTTTGCTTGTTTGATTTTTACCCCCCCCACCTTTTCCTTTCCTTCAAACGGAACCACATAACTTGAGTCATCTTGTTCCGCCTCACCAATTGAGTGGGAAATAATGGAGGATTCCAAGACCAAACTGTCATATAAACAATGAGTGGAAATAAAAAATGACCAGACTTACGTACCAAATCCAAAGCCAATGACAACAAAACTGATACCCAATCTACAACAATGTAGTCATAGAGGGGACCGCTTACACTAGCAGCCTGGGGAGCAAAGGAGGGGGATATGGGTTGCATGCTGGGAACAAGGGTGGAGGGAGGACAACATTGGTGGTGGGAATGCCTCTGATTCAATGTCACTATGTACCTAAAATATTACTGTGAAATATTTATAATACACTTTGGTCAAAATAAAAATTATTCAAAAAATTTTCCTATATCAGGAAAAATGGCATTTAACCATAACAAATACAATAAACTCAAAAACAAAGAAAATATGAATCACACAAGACAAAGATAAATTAACTTTAAAATCTAACTTTTAGCCTGAAAAATAAAACTATATAAATCCAAGAAAAGATAAAGTTAAGCTCTAGCCACTTTAGGTGTATTCAAGTTGTCTTTAAGGATACTAAAGGTTGGTGCTTCAAAGTTTTAGCCAGAAAATAATCATAAGTATTTCAGTATAGCAAAAGAGGAAGACTAGATACAAACCAACTTATAAACTCTACATGAACCCATTTTGAAGAAACAATCCTCTACAATTCTCTACTAAAAGCAAGGTATGCTATAGAAACTAGGAAAACCATGACATAGATTAAGCAAAGGTCAGCAAATGACCAACAATGGTCTACTCATGTTATTTTATTTTTTTTTTAAGGCCACTCCTGGTGGTACTCAGAACCAGGTTGATAATTTATTTGCAAGGAAAGTGCACTATAATTTACTAAAGCTCCAGACACTGCCTTTTTTAAGTCTTATTTACTAGAATATATTCAAGCTCACTTATTTATAAATATTGGCATAGTTCGTATCATTTGTGCAGACTAAACTACTCATAATCTAAAGATAGTTACTATCCTGTCCTTTTGTGTGTATGTATTTATGTCAGTGTTTTCTATTTCAATTAAAAATATTTTATTGTGTCCATTATGGTTTTCAAAGAACTTCATGGTTGGTTTCAGACATACAATGTTTCAGGGCCAATCCTACCACCTCCCATGACACCAACCCTGCCCCCAGTGTGTCAGGATAACAGGCCCATTTTAAGCTTTGATTGTTAAAGTTTGGGTCTCGTGATTTCATTAATTGTTGACTTTGGAAAACTTATAGTTGTCATCTCTGTCTCTCAGGGAGGGGGTATTCAAGCCGTATCCAGGTGTTACTGCTGGCTCTGCACTCCGAATCACACCTGGCAGACTCAGGATCACATGGGATGTGAGGGATCAAACTTCGGTAGGCCACATGTGCAAGGCAAACCCAGTCCCTGCTGTGCATCATAAAGACCCTTCTCAAACCCAAAAGACATGACAAAATACTCATCATTACTTATCATTACTTATCATTAGGGAAAGCCAAATCAAGACAACAATGAGGTATCATCTTACCCCACTGAGGATGGCACAGATCAAAAAATAATGGGAACATCATGTGGCTGATCCAGAAAGGACCTCGGTTGGATCCCTAGCGTCCCATATGGTCCCCCAAGCCAGGAGCGAATTTTGAGCACATAGCCAGGAGTAACCCCTGAGCATCACAGGTGTGGTCCAAAAATCAAAAACAAGGGAACAATTTCTGTCAGTGCAGATGCAGATGTGGTGAGAAAGGAATTCTCATCCACTGCTGGTAGGAATGCTGCTTGGTCCAACACCTATGGAAAACAATATGGAGGGTTCTCAGTAAACACAAAATTGAGCTGCCATGTCCCAGCATTCCCTCTTTTGTACCAATCAGAATGAAAACACATTCACCCAAAAGGATGTGTGTACAACACTATTCATTGGAGCATTCAGTACGGTAGCTAAGACTTGGAATCAACCTAGATGTCCAAGAACAGGCAAGTAGATCATAAATATAAATATATACACACACA
>PVKC010042362.1:0-11967 GCA_004027635.1 Crocidura indochinensis
TAATTCAGCCATCACCAGTCTATTATGTTTTGTTTGGGGGTCAGATTTAGCAGCACTCATGGCTTATTCCTGGCTATGTATTTAGGGAATCTCCTGCCTGATAGGACTGAGTAGACCAAACCAGGGTTGAAGTCTGGGTTGGTCACATTCAAGGCAAGCACCTACACCACTGTATTACCTCTCTAGTAAAGTCCCTGGTCTATTATGTTTAAATCTTTATTAAAAATACTGTTAACCCCATAGTTTATAATTATAGGAGTCCTCAAGCCCTGATAAACCATGTGCCGAAAATTCCAGGAACTCCAATACTCCTTCCCTGTGCCATACCACACCCCAGGCCAGGGATTGGCTCTGCAAGACAACCCACAAGACAATCTATACTCCAAACCCAAAACCACATGCTCCATATCTATCTCTTACATTTGCTGACATGGGAAATGTAGCACTCATATATCTCAAATAGTATACAATTTTAAATCTTAGTTAAGAGAGTCACCTGTTGAAAATCTCCTAGTCATTCTCAGATAATACCACATGGTAAGAAAAATAGCTCCATCAGCAGATATACGTAGCCTCTGAAAGAGATCAGTTCTCAAGAAACTGGAAACCTAAACCTCCATGATTATCACCAGTAAAACTTGAAGAAATGAAAAAAAAAAATGATAGTATGTACTGATATCCAAAGACAATAGAGACAAGGGCCAGGAGGAACAGTCCATGGTAGGAAACTTGCCACAAACAGCGGGGGAGTAGTTTGGGCAGAGAAGAAACCACTATAACAATGACAATTGAGAATGATCATTCTGGACAACAATCCATTGTTGAAAGGAGATAAAGTGATATGCATGATACTTTATATTGCAAACTTCAGTGTCTAAAAGAAAAGAGAGAAGAAGGGATCTGGGGAGAAAGAGGAAAAAAAGAAAAAGAAAAATGTCTGCCATAAGAAGGCAGGAGAGAGGGCAGTGGGGAGAACAGTAGAAAAATTGGGGATATTGGTGGCAGGAAATATGAGCTGGTGAAGGGTGTTGTACATTGTATAACTACAATCATGAACAACTTTGTAACTGCATCTCACAGTGATTCAATTAAAGAGTTCATTTATAAATAAATATGAGTATTAAAAAAAACCCCTCGGGGCGGGGCAGTGGCGCTGGAGGTAAGGTGCCTGCCTGCCTTGCCAGCGCTAGCCTAGGACGGGCCACGGTTCGATCCCCGGTGTCCCATATGGTCCCCCAAGCTAGGAGGGACTTCTGAGCGCATAGCCAGGAGTAACCCCTGAGCATCACTGGGTGTGGCCCAAAAACCAAAAACAAAACAAAACAAAAAAAAAAAACAAAAAAACTCTCAAAGAACAATGGGAAAACAAAAGGAACCTGGTGGTGGTAGTCAAAGAAAGGGCAAGTACCTAGCCCATAAAATCTCTTCAGTCTGATCTGTGAGTACCTCAACTCAACACTCACCTCACTGGCTACAGAAATTACGAAAGAACTGACAAGGAAAACTAAACAATCACTGGACAAAAATTTAAACAATCTAAAGACCAGACTATCAGACCAATGTGCCAGAATAAAATATCCAGTAACAAACCCCCAAGAATATGGTCAACTAAATTTTGACAAAGGAGCCAAGAATTTGAAATGGAACAAAAACAGTCTCTTCAACAAATGGTGTTGGAACAATTGGATAACTATGTGTAGGAAATTAAAATTGATCCATATCTCCAAACAAGTGGAAGCAGAGATAAGAAGTTGGGAATATACTAAGCTGAGAAGCTTCTGTACCTCAAAGGAAATAGTGCCTAGGATACAAAAGACACCCACAGAATGGGAGAAACTATTCACCCAATACTTATGAGATAATGGCTAATATCAAAAATATACAAGGTACTGACAGAATTTAACAAGAAAAAAAATCTAACCCCATTAAAAAATTGGGAGAAGAAATGAACAGACACTTTCTCAAAGAAGAAATACAAATGGCCAAAAGGCACATGAAAAAATGTTCCACATCACTAATTATCAGGGAGATGCAAATCAAAACAATGATGAGGTGCAATCTCATGCCACAGAGACTGGCACACATCACAAAGAACAATCAGTGTTGGTGAGGATGTGGAGAGAAAGAAACTCTTATTCACTGCTGGTGGGAAAGTTGTCTTGTCCAGCCTTTATGGAAAACAATATGGAGATTCCTAAAAAACTGGAAATATAATCTAGCTATACCACTCCTAGGAATATACCCTAAAAACACAAAAATATAATTCAAAAATCCCTTCCTCATACCTATATTCATTGCAGTGCCATTTACAATAGCCAGACTCTGGAAGCAACCAAGATGCCCTTCAACAGATAAACGGCTAAAGAAACTGTGGTACATTATTAGAAACTGTGGACTATTATGCAGCCGTCAGAAGAGATGAAGTCATGAAATCTTCCTATACATGGATATACATGGAATATATTGTGCTGAGTGAAATAAGTCAGAGGGAAAGAGATAGACACAGAATAGTTTCACTCATCTATTGGTTTTAAGAAAAATTAAAGACATTGTTGTAATAATGTCCAGAGACAATAGAGATAAGAGCTGGAAAGAGTGATTCTTTTGCTCAGAGTAACCCCTAAGCATTACAAGGTGTGTTCCCAAAACAAAAAAAACAATCTCCCTCCCCACAAAAAATCAGTCAAAAATTTTCTGAAAACATCATCAAAGGGGCAGGAGCAGTTCAGTTGATAGGGTAGGGCATTTGCCCTGCATGCAACTGACCCAAATTCTAGCCTTAGAATCCTATATTATACACTGAGCATGCCAGGAGTAATTCCCGAATGTAGAGCCACAAGTAACTGAAGATCACTGCCACAACCAAAACAAGCAAACTTACAAACCATGCAAAAATGAAGAGGGTGGGGCCGGGTGGTGGCGCTGCAGGTAAGGTACCTGCCTTGCCTGCGCTAACCTAGGACGGACCACGGTTTGATCCCCCGGTTCCCCATATGGTCCCCCGTGCCTGCCAGGAGCGACTTCTGAGCAAATAGCCAGGAGTAACCCCTGAGCGTCACCGGGTGTGGCCCAAAAACAAAAAACAAAAAAAATGAAGAGGGTAATCAAGAGACTTCTCTGAAGATCAAAAGATGCCTATCAGGCACATGAAAATAAAGTTCAGTATTACTAGGAAAATTCAAATCAACAATAACATATCATCTTATACCAATGAGAATAGCAATGACTTCAGAAATACTGGGAATAATCTGTATTGAGAGATGTGATGATAAAGGAACTCTCATCCACTGCTGGTCGGTATATTGTTATGATTCAACTCCCATAGAAAAAAGTATGAAGAGATCTTAGTAAACTTAGACAGCAATTCCACTTCAGGGTACATACCCCGAGGACAGAAAAATACTCATTCAAAAGAATATATGCACATCACTATTCATTGCAGCACTTAGTGTAATAGGTAAGATATGGAATCAACCTCTGTACTATGACAGAGGAGTGAATCATGAAGATGTCTTGAGTATGTGTATATGTACAAAACGGAATAAAAGGTATGATGAAATCATGCAATTCACTACAACATGTATACAACATGTTAAGAAAGTCAGAAAAGGTTTATCATTTATTTGTGGTACTTAAAATAACTGGATGAGGAAATATACTGGTCTAAAGGCAGGTGTGCTTAAATCACCCCAGAGTATACAGACTAAAAAGAATCTGAGTGTAAATGGGTAGACAAGACAGATGAGAGGCAATTGGGGGGGGGGGGCAGGTATCAATGGAATTCAGGTACCTTAGTGATATTAAGGGATGATGCAGGTGAATACCCATAACAGAGTGAACAGCACTGAAACATGAGACTCAAACTTGAACAACTAAACTTACAAAAGTGCCTGTCAAGATGGTAGGCTGGGGCTGGTGGGCTAGGGAAAGGAACCTGGCAACATTAGCAATGGAAATTGACTATGATGGTGATATCCATGCTGGAATATCAAAAAGTCTAAAACTCACCTATAAATAATTTTGTAAATAATAATGCCCTGATTAAATGGGGGAAAAAGAAGAACTTAAAGGTGAGATACCCAAGAAAAAATAAAGAGACGTTCATGGGCCAAGGTAGTAGATTAAAAGCATACTTTGCAACCTGACAAATTCAGGATACAATACCAGTTCTGAATCTCACGTCACTAAATTTCTTTAAGCCTGGCACAAATTAAGTACTCATTTTAGAGTTTATTATCAATCATTATAATACTCAGTGAGGTTTTAATTTTATATATGTCTTACAAGAAACACTCACTGAAGTTTTGACAATTATATTCATAATTCTGATATATCAAAATCTCTTTCAGACAAAATAAGCATTTTAGGGGCTGGAGCGGTGGCCCAAGCAGTAAGATGTCTGCCTTGGGAAAAAAAAAAAGATGTCTGCCTTGCCCGTGCTAGCCTAGGATGGACTGCAGTTTGATTCCCTGGTGTCCCAAATGGTCCCCTAAGCCAGGAGCAGTTTCTGAGCACATAGCCAGGAGTAACCCCTGAGAGTCACTGAGTGTGCCCCCCCCAAAAACAAGCAAACAAAAAAAGCATTTTAATTTTTAATTAAGCATTTAATTATTTGATTTTAATTAAATAAATATTTAAGCAAATATCCCATTCAGATATTGGCCTTTGCTCTCCCTTCAAGTCAACAGAGAGGTCTGAAGGAAGTAGGGTGGGAAGATCACAAAGTAAGATTTTCAAGCTAACTTTTCCAATCAGGGATCAAAAAGAACACACTGAAGATAGGTGGCATCCTTGCAATGTGGCTGATCCTCATTATATCCCTGGCCCTCTCCTTAAGCTCCCCAAGCACCACCCTTGCACCAAAGAACCAAATAGCAATTAATTCTCAGGTCACCAAGACAATACTTTCAGGGATCAGTTCTATATAGACTAGAGAAGTTTCTCTGATCGTGTAGAGCACCCGAAGCCATAAGGAAGAGCCAGAATGTCCTCTCCTGAGTGTGAAGCTGGCTTTAGGTGTCACTTCTGTGACTGTCTTTGGCCATTGATGATCGTTCTTCCCTTCCTTTGGAAAGGGTTAGAGAGAGAGGACGCAGTTTGAGTGGTAAAAAAAAAAAAATTCTTGGTCCTTACAAAGAACCACAGCTCAGTTGACCAAGAATTGCTATTATGAGAACCACTTGGGAGGCTCAACCAAATTTGCTACATATAAGGCAAACGCCTTGTCGCTGTACTATCACTCGGCCCTATAAATACTATTTTATTGTGACACTACTTTACCATTATTTAATCTTAAAAAATGCCTCCAGAGACTAGGGCTATACTAGCACAGCAGGTAGGATGTTTAGAACCCATTTGGTCCTCAAATCCGCCTGGTATGATCCCTAAGCACAAAGGCAGGAGTAAGCTGAGCCCCAATAGTGCAGGACCCTTATAAGTCCCCCCAAATAAACAACCAATAAGCCTACAGCATTAGTAGGAACTCAACAGAAATATATGAAACACTGGGGTAAAAGAGATAATACAGTAGGTAAGATGCTTGCCATTCATGCAGAGCCAGGAATTCCTGAGCACTGCCAGGAATGGCCCCAAAACCAAAAAAATAAAAAATATAAAATAAAAGAAGTATTTAAAACATTCAGGACAATACAGAAAATCATTAGTTACCTTGACGAGAGAAAGCTGAAGGTCAACTGTTTTTCCATTCTTGAGAAGAGTCTGCAGTTTTCTGCTATGCAGAATGTTATCTATATAGATCCAAAGTCTTTCAACAATGTCTTCCTTCAGTTCAAGTTTTTTCTTATAAAATGCAACCAATGTCTGTCTCGCCCAATCAAGTAATACCTACATTAAAAAAAAAAACTTGTAAAAAAAGCACTTTTAAAATCAATAAATCCACTAAACATTTATAGGGTCACTCCAAGTATAATCAAATCCAACTGCAAGGAGAGAGGAAAGGATTATACTCCTTTCAAGTCTACCTTTGGTAACTCTAAAAAGCCTATGGTTGGACTGGAGTGATAGCACAGGGGTAAGGGCATTTGTTTTGCAATTCACTGACTGGGACAGACCCGGGTTCAAATCCTGCCATCCCATATGGTCTCCAAGCATGCCAGCAGTGATTTTTTTAGCACAGAGCCAGAAGTAACCCCTTAGCACAATTGGGTGTGGCCCAAATACAAAACAAAAAGCCACTGTTAAAAATAAATATCAGGGAGGGTGGGAAAAAAAAACAATAAAAAAAAAAAACTAATTTTCTCTTTATCTGTGCTAGTGAAAAGTTCCAAGCAAAACTCTTATGTTTCTACTAAATTTTCTAAAATTTTACTGTAAAATTTTATGTCACAAACACAACAATTGAATGGTCACAAAATGATTCATATGCAAAAGCAAAATATAAAGTCAAAAGTCAAGGTACAATCCTGACTTTCCATGCAACTTGTAAATCAACCCCTAAATGTATTAACCTTCCCTAGACAGCAGTGCTCTGTGAAATAGTGCATAAGAACTTTATGAAAATAGACAGAATTGGGGACCAGAGTGATAGCACAGCAGTAGGGCATTTGCCTTGCATTCACCTGACCCAGAATGGACCTGGGTTCAATCCCCAGCATTACATATGGTCCTTCGAGTCGGGAGCAATTTCTGAGCACATAGCCAGGAGTAACTCCTAAGCATCACCAGGTGCCCCCCCCCCCCAAAAAAAAACAGCAACAACAACAAAAAGAAAATAGAATTATAATTTCCTTACTCGTAAACATGAAAAAAGTTGATAAAAGCAGAGTTCATAGAACTCAATAATACATGAACAGCACAGATGTAAAATAAATACCTGAGGATAGAGATTCAGAATAAAGATATAGACTTGATCCAACTGCCTGTCCCTTATGATCAGACACACACCCTGTGAGAGCATTTGCCAAGGATTGCTAAACTGCCAAGTCAATGCTCAAGTACAACAGGTTTAGAAACTATTAAATATGCTAGTGTTCTCCATCCTATATCTTGCATCAGTAAACAGACATAAGCCATCTTGAACACATCTTGTGCTGCATCTTTAATACTAGCATGTAGGTGTAAACTTTATTTTTATTAATTTTATTAGTAGTACATCCTGGTATTTCTTTTTTTGGGAAGGGTTTGATTTTGGGGTCATACCTGGCAGTGCTCAGGGGTTACTCCTGGCTCTGTGCTCAGAAATTGCTCCTGGCAGCTAGGGGGACCATATGAGATGACAGGAATTGATGCCGAGAACTGAAGCTGGGAATCCGTTCCAGGAATCTGAACCCGGGTCCATCCCAGGTATGCTGCATGAAAGGCAAATGCCCTACTGCTGTGCTATCGCTCTGGCCCCAGTGTGGTATTTCTACCAATGATTGTTTTCAGTCACTCAAATTTGATAAATATTTGAGGACCCTCTTTCTTGGTTCTGTTTCTATTTCCATATGACAATACAAATATTAAATCTCCTCTATTCCCAATTTTCAAAAATCAAATTCCAAAAATATTCAACTATGGAGCATAATCTCATTATTTATAAAAGGAGCTACCAGAAAACTAACCTATTTCCAATTTATACATTGATACATTTATTGAGATGAACATGGAAGAGATATTTCCAAACATAATGAAAACAAATGTAATGTAAATAAATGTTAATATAAAATTTATACAAGTGATATCTTACCCTGTAAAAATGTAAGTTTCACATTAATCTTACTTCTTCTGGAGCATGACAGAGCTCAAGGGACTGGAATGCATGCTTTGCATGTAGGAAGGCCTAGATTCAATACCCAAGTACAAGAAGCAAATCTCCATTCCCACCCCAGTACAGTGTGGGGAGTAGCCCATGAACACACCCCATATGTGGCCCCAAAACAAAATAAAACAACTTACTTGCTCTTTATTTGGAAGGAAACACTGATGGGAAATCCAAGCAAAGTGAGCCAGTTTTAGTTTATCATCCCATGAAGTTGACTTGCTTTTAAGTTTAAGGGAAATGCCAGAGTAAACAGCAGCCATTGTTATACTTTATCTACAATTTAAAAGAATTAAAAACACAGTATATTGAGATCAAATTCAAATTGTAGCAGAAAATGAATATTATGTATCTTCATATATATGTGTGTGTATATATATATGTATATATATCATACCACAACAGAGTATTATATTCTCTTAAGGGGAGGGGAAGATAGTTGAAAGATCTAGCACATATGCTTTGCATGCCAGAGATCCAGGTTGAATCTTTAGTATTGCATGCACCTTAGAATTTAGCTTTAGTCCTTGAATACTAAGCCAGAAGTGATCCCTAAGCACTGCCAGGTGTGACTTAAAAAGAAGAAACTAGGGCCGGGCGGTGGCGCTGCAGGTAAGGTGCCTGCCTTACCTCGCTAGTCTTGGACGGACCACGGTTCGATCCCCCGGTTCCCATATGGTCCCCCGTGCCTGCCAGGAGCGACTTCTGAGCGCATAGCCAGGAGTAACCCCTGAGCGTCACTGGGTGTGGCCCAAAAACCAAAAAAAAAAAAAAAAAAAAAGAAGAAACTATATTCATATATACAAAAATACATATACCTTTAAGATAATTTAAATAAATATGAACAAACTTGGACATAGATTCATAAATAAATGCTAACACATGACTTCTTGGAGAAAATTTAGACAAAAATCAGGCTGAAGGGGGATTACAAACATTTATGTGCAACTATTCCTGCTATCATGATACATCATATTCCCAGAAGTTAGAATGCAGGAACTCACCTGGGCAAAACCTAAAGTGTTCAGATGAATAGAGAAATGATATTGAGCTATACATAATTTTGTTTTGTTTTTGAGTCACACCCGGCAGCGCTCAGGGGTTACTCCTGGCTCTATGCTCAGAAATCGCTCCTGGCAGGCTTGGGGGACAATATGGGGCACTGGGATTCGAACCGATGACCTTTTGCATGAAAGGCAAACTCTTTGCCTCCATGCTATCTCTCCGGCCCCTAAAATCGCAAGGCCCTCTCTCTGCAGCTATTTCTTAATATCCATGAAATGATTGAGGTGCACACTGGATTCAGTCACTCTCAGTTACCAGCGGGCCGATTTGGGCCAGGCTTCCTAACCTTAATTCCTACTTGTATCCACCAACAGCTACAAGTTACTCAATGTTTCCAAGAATCCGCTACAAAGACGCTCCCTGACACTGCCAGCGTCCCGTTATCTCGGCCCTCCCTTCCTAAAGGGGCTGGAAACGAAGCCTCGAAGCAGATCCCAAAGCTTGGGAGAAGATCCACGCACAAATCAAGGCCGCCTTCTCCGGCCTGGCGGAGCAGACGCCACCGGGCCACGAGCAAAACTAAGAGGCGACTCGGAGAGACTCAACTAGAGGTAACCGCGAGAGCAGGAACAACTAGGACGGGCCATTGACCAGCTAGCTAGTGGGACGAGCCTTCATCCATCAGATGCACAGTCCGGTTTGGGGCGGCAGCGAGCGGCGGAAGGCGGCGGAGGGCTCGGGGACCAAGTAGTGAGAACTTGACCCCGGGATAAACTCTCACCTCCGACCCCGCCCGGGGAGGGGGGGAAGAGCACGCACGGCGGGCTTCCAGTGCGGGATGCAGCCCGCGAGCGGAGCTCTCTCATTCAGGCAGGCTTCCCCGGGCAGCCCCAACACGTGCACCCGACTTCCGGGTTCCTTCCGCGGGGACGCGCCTGCGCGCTGGGGAGTGGGCGGGGCCGCGCGCGCGCCAGGCGCGGCCAATCGAGCGCCGAGGCGCCTCCGCTATTGGTGGAGACGCCGTGGCGCGTCACAGGCCCCCTTGAGCGAGCGGCTGGCTCGGCCCGCTCGGCGTCTGTCAGTCAGTCAGCCAGCCAGCCAGCCAGCGGAGTCAGTGAGTCCCAGTCCGTCAGTCATGCAGCAACCGCGCAGCGTCGCCGCCGTTGCGGGGGCGGCGGGGCGCGGGCCGCGAGAGCCCGGCTGAGCGTGGGCGGAGGACCCGAGCGAGCCCTCCCGGCACGACGGAGGCAGAAGAGCCGCCTGATCCTCGCTCGGAGGTGGCTGCGGCCGGAGGTGCCGGAGCCGCCTGGGATGTTTAGTGAGTGAGTGTGGGGGGGGCTGGGGGAGGGAGATCGGAGCGCGCGCGGCCGTGTGGGAGGGAGGGCGGGAGGGGGAGGCCGGGAGCGCTGTCGGGAGCTCCGGCTCCCTCGGCGCCCGGGCGCGCTGTGAGGCCTAGGCGGGGCGCACGCGCACTCGGCTCCCGCCGGCGGGGCGGTGGGGGCGGGGCTGCTGGGTGCGCGCGTGCGTGCGTGCGTCCGGGCGGGGGCGGCCCCGCGCCTCGCTCCCCCCTCCCTCCTCCCTCCCCGGGCCCAGGCCCCTCCAGCGGGGCAGCCACACCTGCAGGGACACTCTCTCTGCATTCCTCCTCTGCAAGGCCCGCGCACCGCACGGATCCTGGCACCCCGCCTGGAAGGGAAGGAAGGGGTCCCCTCCTGCTGAGCACCGCACCGCTGGGTAGGCGCTTCTATCTAAGTAGCCTTAAGTGATTAAAACCTACAGACATCAATCCAAGGAAACGTCTTCCCTTCCATGAAAACTTCGCACATGGTGATTGGACTGGAGATCTAGCTGCTCGACAAAACCCACCTACCCACCTACCCGCAAGATTGCCTTCCAGATCGGTGAACTAATTCATGACAGCATTTGTCTTTTCTTGTGTGTGGCCCGTCCAAACTTGTGTTTGGGCTTTATAATATAGGTCTAGAAGGTAAAGGTTGGTACCCACTGGCTTCATGGTTCATAACGTGGTCTTAAACTTAGCGGAAGTACAGGTCAGAAAAGTTGACCCGTCGTTTTTCTCATCGGTTGTGAAAGGGTCCTTTTCTTCTAATGTGGGTCTCGTAACCTGTATGGTTCTAGGATCCGAAGGTTTCAGTTTTTTGTCCCCGTGCATCCTTCTTTTAAAGTGAACCAAACTCCCGACCTTGCACATTAAGATCTTGGAATGGTTAACTCCCACTTAACTAGTCGTAGTTGGGAGAAACTGGAGTTTGTCTCCTGTTAGATCATCTGCGTTAAACCGGAGTTTGTCTTCTGTTAGATGTGTGTTCAACTCGAGTTTGTCTTCTGTTAAATGTGTGTTCAACTCGAGTTTGTCTTCTATTAGATGTAATTTATCACTGAGTTGTGGCTGAGAGACTATGCAGCAGAAATTCGCCAACATTGGCGACTGCGATGCTTGAAAGTGAGTTGGAAGAGGAGTTGGTGTTACACTTTCAAACTCGAAAGAAGCTTACCTGTAGGGACCGGGTGCCCAGATTGAAAGTTGAAACCATGTAACTTTGTGTGACTTCTTTAAGCCATATTTTCCTCTTTTATAAACTGGAGACCTGGGTTTTTTGTGTTCAATTTGAAGTGCACAAACGGATTTTATTTTACAGCATTTTTTGCCTTGGAAATTAGAGCTAAACCAGGAAACCAAAAGGAGAGAGCTAGTTTGCCTTGAGCATTCTTTGTCATCTTCAGCAAATCAGAATAGTGCATTTTGCAATAGCTTTGTTGCTCCTATCTAAATGGTTGTTTATTTGTGCTTCTGTCACCATGAAACTCAGTGACTTGTTTGGGGGTGGTTTTCCTCAGAACACCTGTGAAGGCATCTTTTGAGATAGAGCAGGTGCTGTTTCGTGGAAGGAAGTCATAAGGATTTAAACTAGCCCCCCTGTAGTGGGAGATTACTTGAAGTCAGACATTTTCCAGCCTGTTCTGATATGACTGCTTCTTGAATCTTGTAACTTGCCGATTGTAAATCTTTGCAATTTGTGTCCCAACAAGGCCTTGATCTACTTAATATGTAGCCACAGGAACCTCAGGAACACGCAGTCCAGGTCACCCTGAGTTCTTATCACAGCAGTCTGGAACCTTGAGCACATTGTCTCTCGACTTTAGCCCTCAGCTTTGCTCTAAAAAAAATGTTGTCTAGGGGC
>PVKC010042363.1:0-11967 GCA_004027635.1 Crocidura indochinensis
CCTTGAGTGAAGGCAAAAATTAAAACTATAAGTAAGGTTGAAGCATATATACTAATCTATTTTTAAATATATAATAAATAATAGCAATTTCTGAAAGATATTTTACTGGGATACTTTGAATTTTCATGTTTGGCCCTCAGTTATCAATGAAAAGTAGTTTAAAGACTACATTATCCAAATGATATGGTGAGTTTAACTTTATCTATAATATTTCTTATTATTTCAAATTACAAAAATATTCAACAGAATAGAAGCTCACACAGAAGAAATTTCTATTGGTTCATAAGGACTCCTACAGGCTAGATCAGAATTTCCAGGTATTCAAGTGTGCGCCCAGGTGAGTTCAGAGTGAAGTACTGGATGTCTCAGACACGATGATGCCTTGATGGCAAGGAAAACTAATCAATGTTGATCAAATTGAACATTATGTGACTTGATAAACTTGATATATTTATAAACTATCTAAATGAAATAAAATTAAGACTTAGGAAATGAATCCTTCTCCCTCTTTGAATTGTTTCATCTTAAGATCTCCAGAATTGGGGCCCGGGAGATAGCATGGAGGTAAGGCGTTTGCCTTTCATGCAAAAGGTCATCGGTTCGAATCCTGGTGCCCCATATGGTCCCCCATGTCTGCCAGGAGCAATTTCTGAGCATGGAGCCAGGAGTAACCCCTGAGCACTGCGGGGTGTGACCCAAAAACCAAAAAAAAAAAAAAAAAAAAAAAAAAAAAAAAAAAAAAAAGCTTAAAAAAAAAAAGATCTCCAGAATTACTGATGTCCTCACAATTGCTTCTGAGCTCCTAGGATTTTGCCTTATGAATCCATAGAGGAACACCTGGTACAGCAGACAGCATTGTAAGCTAACAAACCACCTGACTAAGAGCAATACTGTGTTAATTCATCATTACTCCTTAGTTCCCCGCAAAAGAAAAAAATGTTCTTTCTCCTCTTATTATTCTTATCATGTTGATATGTTTCTTTCCAAAATTTGTACTAAAAGTTTCATAGGAGCTGTAAAAATTTACTGACTACATTAAATAATTCAACACAATTTTTTTCAAATGCAGGGGAAAGGGCTGCAATAATAACATGGAACTTTCATGAATGCTTGAGACAGTGACATTGGACCAGGAAATAAGCTCTGTGTGTGAGGAAGTGATGGAATGAAGCCAGGTTTTCTAACTTGTACTTGTCTTGTGGGCAGTGCCAGGGAGATTCTCTAGGTACAAATATCCCCACACTGGACAGTTTCCTGAGTACAGTTCAAGTTCTCTTATCAATCACTGAAATTTGTCAATATCAACAACTTTCAACCATGAAGCTGACCCTGTCTATCCTGTTGGTTTCTATGGCTCTTGGCTGCTATGGGGGTGAGTATCATTTTCCATCAACTTGCAATAGTAGTACCTCTGGGTAATGATCCCATACTAAATAATTTATATAGGAGTGCTGAGCATATTGCAATAAACTATTTTCTACATATAAACTAGGCAACAAAGACACAAAATTATATTAGACCTACCAAAGCTCAGGAATTCTGGAAATAAAAAGAACAGGAATGATAGGTTTTAAGGTATATCCATATAGAATCATGCTCATGCTCTTTACCTGTTGAGAATCTACATATATTAGATTTGAAAAACTCAGAATTTTGCCACATATTCAGTCCTTGATTTTAATCTTAATCCATTTACTACAACACTCTTCACAGAGCCAACCTCACAATGATCCCCAAGACTAGTAGCCATCTATAGAGACTATCAGCCATTACTCTAAGAGTCAATTCTAGGGATCCAGAAGATATGTGAACTTTTCAACTTTCTCTCTATGGGAAATTAAAGTTGAGATTAAATCCACATCTCTTTAACATGTGGACTCAATTCATAGATATGTCACAAAGATGGGGTTAGAAAGAGTTCTCGGTGCTGAGATGTCAGTGGTCTATGTCTTTCTGATTTAAAAAGTCTTAATTGTGCTCTATGAATAGATAGAACTCACTTTAAGATGCCACAGTACTTTTGATTGAATTACTTCAAATATTGGTGCCAAAACTTTTATGCTTTTAATACATACAATAACACAGTAAACAGTAAATTTAAACTCATATCATCATTGATGACTGAAGCATTTTATTTTTATTTTTATTTTTGGTTTTTTGTTTTTGGGTCACACCCGGCAGTGCTCAGGGGTTACTCCTGGCTTCAAGCTCAGAAATCGCTCCTGGCAGGCTCGAAGGACCATATGAGATGGCAGGATTCAAACCACTGTCCTTCTGCATCTAAGGCAAATGCCTTACCGCTGTGCTATCTCTCCAACCCCAACTGAAGCATTTCTAAGTCTTTCTCTTCTATGGGATCTCAGCTTGCGGTTTTGCAAAACAGAATCTAGAATCATGGGAAAACATGCATTTCAACCAAGGCTGTCGGTTATATTTTTAGATCTTACAGATCCAGTCAAACTTTTCTTCTGCTGCTTTCCCTGGCACTTCTATTAGACAGAGTTTAACATAAATCACCTGAGGTTCATGGTTGACAAAATTAAGGGTATTTGTGCTAATTAATTCAGAAAATGTGAAAGGAAGAGAGAAAGTAATTTTAAAGGTAGATGACAACACTCTTTCCTCTGACCTTTGGAAGTCATACTCTTTCCAGAATTTATCCATTTTGCCTTCTCCAGTGTCTGTAATATTTGATGTTGACTCATCAACAGTAAGATTATATGCATAGAGGTTATCAGAGCCAAAAGAACTATTTCCCATTCTCATACATTCTATTTTCTTTTATTATTCTAGATCATTCAAATGCCATATGTCCATTAATTGAGGAAGAGTTGAACGGCTTTTTGCTGCAAGAAACCAGTGCCTATAGAGGTTGGCTAGAGACTTTTAATGCCCCTGAGGCAGCACAAGATGCCAAGATAAAAGTGAAAGAATGTCTGAATAGAGCTTTGCCTTATGAGAGAAGATTTATGATGACAAAAATTTTGGTAATTCCTTTGTTATATCTACATATAATGTGCTGATTAGTTGAATAGACAGGAGGATTGTATCTGGGAACACAGGTGGCAGAAACTTTCTCTATGCTCTTTTTCAATATGATGACCCAATTTCACATCGCAGGTAGAAACATTACACTAACCTAACAAAAAGCCATGCTTAATCTACCCAGAGATTACCCAGAGACCCTTTAACAGGTCACAACCTGACATCCTGTTCCAGACTGTTATCAAAAAGAAACAACTATACCCATGTATGATTTTCTAGGACCAAAACTATCTGTCTGCTACCTCTCTGGAACTTTAACATAGCAAATTACCTCATCCCTGAGATATACAGTGCAACACTCATGGGGAATATGAAGAGCTGAGAGGAGACATGAGACTGAGGGAAACAGTAAAAGCTTTAAACAGCTTGTGGCTGAGAGTTAAAGTTCAACAAATGCACACATGTGCTGTATTATCTTACTAATAAGTACAGTGACACAGTGTAAAATTTCATACATGGACAGAAAACTCTAAGGGAAAAATACTCATACTCCCATCCCTGTTTCAACCTATTAGTACTGAATCCCTTTTATAAGTGGGAAAACAGATTCCTTGGCAGTGGGATATCAGACGTCTTTCTCGGGCTGCTCTGTTCAAGGCATGCACATTATCATTCAATTGACTGGACTATGGAACATGTACATTATATGTTCATTGGAATGATACCCAATGGGTAAGATATTCACATTTCACATATCCCTTGTGGGAACTGCCTGTAGTAGTTGAGATATGATGTATATCCAGATTGTGGAGGAAAGTCTGTGCTAACAAGTTATCTCAAAGCCATTTCACTGACATCTTTTCTTATTTTTCTTTTTTATTTTTCTATTAGGAAAATATACTTAAAAATGCACGTTAGAGAGGACCAGAGAGATAGCACAGCGGTAGGGCATTTGCCTTACACTCAGCCAACCCAGGATGGATGGTGATTCAAATTCTGGTATCCTACATGGTCACCCGAGCCTGCCAGGAGCAATTTCTGGGTGCAGACCCAGAAGTAACTCCTGAGTGCCCCCCAGGTGTAACACCCCCCCAAAAATGCATGTAGAGAAAAATCAACCATCTGATACAACTTTTGCTTAAAAATTCGAGATGATTCACTGGAATGTGTAAAGGTTTTGATATGCATGTCAATAAAATACTAAGCAAGTGCTGTGTCATTATTTTGTGAAACAATAGTCAAGTCTTCATTTGGGGTAAAATTTACTGGGAACTCAACTGTCAATGCTATAGATATAGTGTCATTAACACATGTCCAACGAGGTTCTGGGATCACAAATTATGTATTTAGTTATAAATTTAGTTAGAAAATAAACTGGACTGGGTATGAAAATATTATTGAGGACAGAAAAAACATAGTTGAAATGTGCCTGGAAGGTTAAAAATTTGATCGCATTGCATGTGGAAATGAAAAATGTTTGGGGATATGATTACAGATGCTTTCACTGAGTTAGAATCTACTAGACAGGGGCCAGAGAAATAGCATAGCGGTAGAGCATTCGCCTTGCATGTGGCAGACCTGGGAAGGACCTGGTTCAATTCCCAGTACTCCATGTAGTCACCCAGCCTTCCAGGGGCACTTTCTGAGTGCAGATCCAGGAGTAACTTTTGAGCACTTCTGTGTATGGACAAGAAACCAATAAATACATAAATAAATTTTAAAAAGTTAAAAAAAAGAATTTACCAGAAAGACATCAAATGAAAGTGAGGTATCCATTAGAAATAAATCATAGTTTCTGTAGTGAAATAGAAGTTCTTCCATTATCTTTCCTCTGCTTCCAATAGAGTTAATCGATCACACATTTGAGGGGAGACTCAACCTACTTGATTAAAGATAGAATGAAATACTCTATCTGTGAAATTTTCAGAAATACTCCATCACCATGATAATGAGTAAGACTCTTAGAAAGCTTCTAAAGCATCTGAAATAAAATTTTAAGGCAGTTATTATATTCACACTGTGGTTGAATTATCAAAACTTGAATTAGACACAGATTTCCTAAATTAGTGCTATTAAAGATTGTGGGTGATATAAAAAAGAACTCGAAAGACTAAATTTCAGAAGAAATAATTTTAGGAATGCTCCAACAATCAGCAAAATACATTTACTTGGGAGGATGATGTGTTCTGGAAATGAATGTGTAATAACTTTATGACTATATTTCAGAGCACTGATTTGCCATTTTCAGAGGTTGAAATGGCAAGTCTTTTGTGAAATATGCACAACACATATATACAAAGAGGCATGCATACACAAACACACACATTCATGTACTCTAAAAACCCATCTTTGAAAATCCAAAGGAGAATATTTCAAATGGAATAATGAGATCAGGTTCTCTCTATCATCACATCCCATAACCAAGGTAAACATAACTTTCGGAGTTTCTGGTATCTCAGTATTAAATCTTCATTATGTTCACAAACTCGCTTCTTGGAAAATAACTTGGCTAAGATACCCCTAGTTTTTAAGAAATTCAACATTGAGCAGACAACAGAAAAGCATTGCTTAAAAAGTGTCTTGACTTTAACTCTACCCAACCCAACCGAGTTTGGTGCCAAGTCTAACCAAGTCAGTGCTGCCACACTAAGCCTATGTATGCTCTTTTGCACAAGTGTCTCTTCCTTTTACCCACATCTTATTGTCTTACAAAGAGTGTGATTCTGAGCAAAAGGCTCTAAATTTTACTTAAAATTCTTGGAATATAATGGCAAAAAAAAATAATCTACCAATTTTAGTAATACTTTAGATGAAAAACAGAAGGGAAGAAAAACTTGTTGAAAATATAAGTTATGGGGCTGGGCGGTGGGCTGGAGGTAAGGTGCCTGCCTAGCCTGTGCTAGCCTAGGAAGGACCTCGGTTCGATCCCCCGATTTCCCATATGGTCCCCCAAGCCAGGAGCGACTTCTGAGCGCATAGTCAGGAGTAACCCCTGAGCGCCACTGGGTGTGGCCCAAAAACCAAAAAAATAAAAAAAGAAAGAAAGAAAATATAAGTTAGAAAATCATCAATCTAAATTAAGGTGTCTGCACAGACTCAGAGGACCAAAGAAAGCAAAATAGATCCAAATAATACATTATAAGTTGTATTCAAAATGGCAAGAACAGGGGCCCGGGAGATAGCATGGAGATAAGGCGCTTGCCTTTCATGCAAAAAGGTCATCGATTCGAATCCCGGTGCCCCATATGGTCCCCCGTGCCTGCCAGGAGCAATTTGTGAGCATGGAGCCAGAAGTAACCCCTGAGCACTGCCGGGTGTGACCCAAAAACCACAAAAAAAAATGGCAAGAACAAAAATATAGGTTACTGTAAGTACTAAGAAAGAAGTAAAATATCAAATACATTGTAACAGTCACAACATATATCCCATCTGGGTCTGGAAAGGAAAAAAGCATTAAAAATTACATATACCAATTAATAAATGAAAGAAAGGATCAACCTAATTCCACCACGATGCATAGCTGTCACTTAGATATGGGGAGGAAGAAAACCTTTTTTTTTTAGATAAACAAGAGATTGTGATATGTGCAACAACTAAAAGTGTAAGAATTACTAAGATATTTCCTATAAAATATAAATGACTAATTGCAAGAATAATTAAGTTTCACTCAAAGAAAATGACAAAATGGCACTTAATTAAGTTTTTAGTTATTATTATCATTTAATAAATCATTTGTCTTATTGTCAATGGACCAAATCCAATGTTTAGAGTTACTTCAGTAGACTTGAATTCCACTTTATCAGTAAAATAACATTCCTTCACCCTGGTTTTCCAATATGTTAGCCATTGCTTATGTTGCCAAAACATTATGGACAACTATAGACCTTTTACATTTTACTAGGTACATTAAGAATAACAACTGAAGAGGCTAGAGTAATAGTGCAGAGGATAGGTCATTTACCTTTCCTGTGGCCAACACTGGTTCAATCCCAAGCATCCCATATGGTCCCCTGAGCCAGCATTGAGTGATTTCTGAGCACATAGCTAGAAGTAGCCCCTAGAGATCTATAGGCTGTGTCCTAATAACGAAAAGTGGAAGAATCGCTAAAATAATTATTTAGTCAATTGTAAAATAAATCCCAGGTGTAAAATAACCCCACACACTGTATCTATAGGAGGATAGGTCTGAAGAATCAGGGTATCCACAAGGAATTAATAAACCAAGCCAGTCGAAAAGAATTAGGGGTCAGTTTACTTCTCCTTCTTGATCTCTCTGCACTCCAAACCAAACTGAACTTTCTTTATTCTTCCAGTAAAAAAAAAATTCACCAGATGGGGAAGGATTGAGTGAACCAGGTGGGCTTTTAAATATCAAAAGGATAAATTTTAAAAAATGTGGGGACTCCTTAGTTTGGGGTTAATAGTTGGATGTCATGTTACATCCAATCAACAGGTACCTTTAAAAGATAGGATAAAGGCACGATAATTTTTATTACATCCATGCTGTCCTTATGTACAACCTGCCCATGATTTCTTTTATTCAGATAATTTATATGAATTAGACTAAATGAATCAGAAAACAAAGGTAAGATTTTCTTGTGTACTTATATCTATGATGTAGAAATAAAAAAAACCAATGCAATGAGTCAATGAAACTAGAACCTTTTTCTTAGAGGAAATCAGGTAGAAAAAAAACTTTGGCAAGATGCACAAGAAAAAAGAGAAAATATGCTAATAAATAAGATTATACTGAGATTTTTAGAAGTAGAAAAATTACAACTTTACCCTAGAGATGCAAGGTTACTGTGAACAATTCTAAGTTGTTTACTGGAAAATATAAAAGTAAACAGATTCTTAGAATCATGTTACCTCCAAAACTGAAGAAAAAGTAAGCAGAACATGTGTACAGGCCTATCACAAGCAAAAAAATTAAGTACTTAAGAAACCACATAGGGGGCCAGGCGGTGGCGCTGGAGGTAAGGTACCTGCCTTGCCTGCGCTAGCCTAGGAAGGACCACGGTTCGATTCCCCGATTTCCCATATGGTCCCCCAAGCCAGGAGCGACTTCTGAGCGCATAGCCAGGAGTAACTCCTGAGCGTCACTGGGTGTGGCCCAAAAACCAAAAAAAAGAAAAAAAGAAACCACGTAGATGGGCTGGAGCAACAGCTCAGCAGTAGGGCATTTGCTTTGCACACAGTGACCCAGGACAGACTGGATTCATTCACCAGTATCCAATATGATCCCCCAAGCTTGACAGGAGTGTTTTCTGAGTGCAGAGACAGAGTAATCTCTGACAACTACCAGGTATAGCCCAAATGCACTACCCCCCAAAAAATAAAAGAATCCACCTTGATTTGTCATATTTGCACCTAGTAGTCAGCTCCATAGACATGCTCTTTTCTCAAAAGAAATGAAAACCAAACCTTGAAAAATCTTGGTTATCCTGGTCATGCAACTCAAATCTGGCAATTCAAGAGGAGAGGACGGGCCAAGCCACGGCCCAGCTAAAGCTCCACCTGCTGCATCTATAATCTATAATCACCACTTTATATATGGTCTTAACTCATTCCCGATGAATCTCTGCAGAAATACCAAGCTACAGTTATGCTGGTATTTGGGCTGATATAAATAGGGATTTCATGGAGTAAGTGTAAATATTCAGTCCCCTCCCATAGAAACACACGTATACACACATTCTCCTACTTCTGAGACCTAGCATCTGAGAACAAACCCTACAAAAGATACCGTATTAATAAAACGTGTTTGAATTCCTGGACAAATATATTGGCTTGATGATGTCATTCTCATGGCAACAAATTAAATTAGCTACCAATGTATAGATGAGGTCATTTATTATAGAGACAAATGAAATAATTGAATGATCAGATAGCAACAAGAACCTAGTAAATGTTCTGCCAATGTCTTAATGAGCTCATTGGAAGTGAAAAATTTTTCAAAATTTACTTGTCATTGTTCTGCCTTTTATTTTTAAATTTTTTCTTTTCTTTACATTTTTCTATTATTATCTTAATAACTTTGTTATCACTTATTGGAAACAAATCATCCATACATCTGGGTGCACTAGTGAGCTTTCTCAAGCCTACAAAGTAGATTTAATATCTTTCCTTCACAAAATCTTTTAAGGTATTGAAGAGAAAAAGATCTTTTCTAACTATTGTTATGATGTCAAAATTACACTATAATGCAAACTAGAAATATTACAACATAAACAAAGTTGTCAGGCCTATTTCCCTGATGAACATGATGCAAAAATTCAAAATAAGATCTTAATGAGCCAAATCAAACATCATATCAAAAATATTTTAGACAATGAACAACTGTGATTCTAGTATAGAATTATATGACATTGAATTAAATTTAAAAATCACAGTTAAAAAAGATAAAAAATTGTATGTTCATATCAATTGACACATAGGAAGGTTTTTACTTGATCCAATATTTATTTATTATTTAAAAATTCAATTAAAATAACAATGGACGAAATATTTTTTAGGATGTATAATCTTCTACAAACCCACAATCATTATCAATATTGAAGAACAGAAAACACTCCTGCAGATTAGGCAAAATAAGATTTCCAGAGTCTCCACTTACATACAACATTATATTAGAAGTCATATAAACAATAAGTTTTAAAAAGAAAACAAAGGGGCTGGAGACATTGCACAGCAGTAGGGTGCTTTGCATGCAACTGACCCAGGATGGACCATGGTTTGATCTCCCATTGTCTCATATGGTCCCCGAAACCAGGAGCGATTTCTGAGCACATAGTCAGGAGTAACCCCTGAGCATCACCGGGTGTGGCCCAAAGCAAAATAAGAAAACATAAATATTGACATTTGAAAATAAATAAGATGTGTACTATTTGCAACTGATATGATAACATACAGAGAACACACTGAGTTCACTGTAAAGGTCCTGGAGACAATTAACCACAGGTATCAAAGTAACTGCTAACAAAATCAACAAGCAAAAGTGTGCTTTGTTCCTATGTGCAAATAACGAACTAGAAGAAAAATATTGAAGTGTTCTCTGAATTCAGTATTGTGATCATTTGAGATAAAAGGTATATTTGAAAATCTTATACATGAAAGTTCTAGTTCTAAGTTATTTTTCTTTAGTGCTAACCAAGGAGAAAAGCTCACACGTTTCTTCAGTCACCAGAAATTATCCTGACAGTGTATTCTTGCTCTGAAAAAATAAGTCATCATTGTGCTGTTTTTAATCAGTGTTACAAACACAAATTGTATCTTAAAACAGATGGGTATTTGTAATGTTACAAATTACATATATCCATCAGTTTTCAGAAATTAACTTCTGGCATGTTGACTGAAATTGGTTTCAACTGAATTTAAATAAACTAAATATATAATAGTGAAACCCACCTCTCAGGTAACCAAATGAGACAGAGCACTTTCCACTGCCAAACCCAAGAGTCTACAGCAGATTAAGAATAATAACTTCTTTCCTTCATTCTTTCCACCTCATAAAAAAACTGACACTGGTTGACGTCATGAACAATGATGCAGACACAATTTACATAATTCTGTAAACTCTAGCTGCATTGTTTCAGTGATCATGGTGAAGAATCCAAACTCTGAAGAAAGAAAGATCATGTTTAATATTGTTACACTAAGTCAGAGCATCTGTTCTTCAGAAGTTTTCTTTTAATTCTGATTTCCTAATGTGTCTCCTCAACAAAAGATAGAGAATGAACAAACATTTAAACATTTCGTAGGGTACAGTTCATAAACTTAATATATTCTCATAGAATTAATATATATGATCATCACAGTGCTTCTGAAAGTTTATCCCCAATAGTATATAATAGAAGAACAAGCATCATTGATTGCCCAAAATGATGTTCTCATCTCTAATGGTCAACTTACAAATCCAAACTTTTTTCTTCCAGGTTCCGATGTCAATTAATTGATAATGTGATCAATCAAATAATTGATGGTTCCCTGGGTGCAGATGACATCTATTAAAACATTTATAGACAACAATGGCATTCCAAATGCCATAAGAATCATGAAGGAATGTGTTAACTAAAAATCACTAGAAATTCTGAAATGCTTATCAGTAATGAGGATAACATGATTTTCTTCTGTATTTATAAAATAAGGACAAGAAACCTATCTATTACTCTCTGACAAAACTAGTGATTAACCTGCTTGATTTTAGTTCAGTGAATTTCAAAGTATAGGGAATATAATACTTACATATCCACAAACCAAACCATGAGCTGATTTACTATTCATTAGTTAACAGTAACTGAGAAAAATGAAACTTAAGAAAAGATAATTGAGCCTTCCCTATATTTAAATATCTGGGTAAACATTTGCATCAAAGTAAAAAGATAAGCCTTACTATCAAGAAGCATCAGCTTTGAAGATAAAAATGTTCTCTTCCTTACAAAAAATAGTAATCAACTCTTAATTTTTTCATAAAGTCCTTAAATTAGCAGTTGCACATTAATTTAAGAAATAACAATTTAGGGGGCCGGGCGGTGGGGCCTTACCGCGCTAGCCTAGACGGACCGCGGTTCGATCCCCGGTTCCCCATATGGTCCCCCAGGCCAGGGGCGACTTCTGAGCGCATAGCCAGGAGTAACCCCTGAGTGTCACTGGGTGTGGCCCAAAAACCAAAAAAAAAAAAAAGAAAAGAAATAACAATTTAAACTGAAGCGTTCTGCCCTTGTTGCTGAAATTATTGGATGCTTGACCATTTACTGACAAGTGCAGATCATGGATCAGATGCTCACATAGATGATGGAACTGATTAGCAAACACACACAAAGTTGTAGTTCAAAAAATAATTATGAATCACCAACAGTACACACTTATGTGTTTTTACACCATTTATTCTCTTCACATATGTATGCTTTCAAATTATCAATCATAATGATATTTTATGCATTTTTTAGTTTTTTTAATTAATACACTGTGATTTACAAACTT
>PVKC010042364.1:0-11981 GCA_004027635.1 Crocidura indochinensis
AGGAAAGATTTTCTGATTTAATGAAGCCTATTTTTGTGTTTAAAATTGCTGAGATCATTCATGCTGTGGCTTTTAGCAAGAGAATTTCAATTCTGAACACTAGAAGCAATTCCTACCATAAACTTTTCACCTTGAACCCTCAACACTTTTGCTGTGATCTAGAAAACAGGCATCTTGATTCTTCAAATAAAAATAATTGCAATAATTTATATAAATATATGTATATCTAATAAATAATATTGAATTTAAATTGCATAAATGTTATTATAAATGCAGTAGTAAGAGAAAAATAAAGAATAACCAGAAGAAATTGAGTACAGGTCTATAATGGTGAGTGAGAGTAAAGAATTGTAATTTGAAATAAAAACACTGATGATTGCTTTTTTAATTTGTATTTTAAATATTAACTATTTAATTAATTACTAGATATAGTTGCTATAATATGTATACTACAGTTATGTATACTACAATTATAACTTTTGTCTTTTTCATTTTCAAGTGAAAGGAACTATGGCTCTTTGAAAAATAAACTAAATTCAAGTCATTCTAGATCCTTGTCTTATTTATTTTACTCCTTAAAATAGTTTACTGCAAAAAAAATCTATTTCTAAACACAAAATCAAACTAGTGGAAAGGATGTACCCTACTTCCTGTGAGTTCTTTAGAAGAACTGTCAACATATTTTATTAGTATAAAAATGAGCACATTCATGTGCAGCTAATATATGTATGTATTTATAGGGGCCAGAATGATAGCACAGCGGTAGGGCATTTGTCTTGCATGCAGCTGACACAGGATGACTTCAGTTTGATCCCCAATTTCCCATATGGTTCCCCAAGCCAGGAGCGATTTCTGAGCACAGAGCCAGGAGTAACCCCTGAGTGTCTGTCACTGGGTGTGGCCCCCAACCCCCCAAATTTATATATATATATATATATATATATATATATATATATATATACATATATATGTCTCCTTGACCCTATATACTTGTAATTCCAAATGGAAATACATTCTGAAGGTAGATGAATAATTTCTGACATTAACAAATGCCAATACACTTTAATCAGTCAGTGTTCAATACTTCTCTTTTGTCCTTTTGAGCTCAACCTAAATTGAGATCAACCTATTTTTTTGTAAGAAAAGAAACTATCATATTGCAACATACATAAGGAAGATAAAAGAATATCATACTGTGAGTTATCTTTTATATTTTATTTTATTTTATTATTTTTTGGGTCACACCCGGCAGTGCTCAGGGGTTACTCCTGGCTCCATGCTCAGAAATTGCTCCTGGCAGGCACAGGGGACCATATGGGGCACCAGGATTCAAACCGATGACCTTTTGCATGAAAGGCAAACGCCTTACCTTCATGCTATCTCCAGGGCCCCATCTTTTATATTTTAAATATTAAATGACAAGCATCTTTGTTGAGAATGTTTAATTAGATAAAAACAGAAGCAAGAGCAGAATGTACTTCTATGAATTTTCTTTCAGTTACATGTCCAAAGTTATAATAAGCTATTAAGACAAGAAAATACAAAGAGTTTTATGATAAACTGATTAGTATATAAGAAGGTATAGCAGTAACTGATTGTTTCACAATCTACTGGTTTTCTATAATTATTGATGCTAGTAATAAGCATATGAAATTTAGAAATATTTCATAATATGCTACTGTTTCAAGGACACAGAAGTATGTCACTGAATTAAAGAAATGAAGTTGTACCTGAAGAAAGACTAAATCTATGGAGTAACCCTGTTATTATCTGAGCCTAGATATGATGCATAATATCTGAAAGTTTATTAATAGTGGCTTAGATTCTCAGAAAGTTGATGGTGAGACAGAAGGCATATGGGGTTATTTTCCTGTTCAAGAGTTTTTGGATACAAAAAATATCAGCTGCTCCCAGCAACAGGTTGTGATTCATCTCAGAAAGCATAAAGATATCAGAATATGAGTCCAGTGATGAATTTAGCAGTAGCTCCCCTGAACAAATAAAGGCAACAACACGCCAAATTCCAGGACTGCCAGATTCTCCTGTTTATGCTAATCTTCAAGAATTGAAAATCTTAGTCTGCTCTTCCCCCTCTTCCTGGGAGCCCAAAAATTCAGAGTAAAGTTGGATGAAAACCCCATAATGATAGTTTAGGGTGCTGTTATTACTATAACAGAGAAGTACAGGAAAATAAAATATCGCTGGAAAACAGCTTCTCTGGAAACCAAGAGCATCTTGTATTAGAAGATAACTACATCAGCCTTTTTTTTTTCTTCAGCCAATCAGATAGCCAGTGTGGGTCTTCTCCAAGGATTTTATCTGAAGAGTTGGATGAACATGAAACCCTACATAACAGTAACTCTACTAAAGAAAATTGGCTCAAGCATGTTGATGATCAAGGTAGACAATGCTATGCTCAGAACAGGAATTGTCCAAGTAAAATGTTTCTTCTCAGTAGCAAAGAGAAATAATTAAGAGCAGAAACTGGACAGGCTCCTGTAGAAAGCGACAATATGAACAAAATGGAGACACATCACGATGTACTGAACACCAATGACAAAGCATTTCCAATGCCTCAAAACCCGATTTCCTGAAAATGAATCCTTTCCATCTTTGGCAAAGCAAAGTCACAATAGTCACAATAGTCAGTATGATAGTAGCCTTTAGTACAGTCAAATTATTTCAGCCAATTTCAATAAATAAAATTCTCTACACAAAATCTAAATTAAAAAATAAATAAATAAAAATGAATGAATGAATGAATGTTCTTTTTGAGTCTGTAGACCTAATCTTTAATGATGATTGATACATTTTGACTTTGATCAGTTAGTTATAGTTTGTAAAGAATTTCTTCTGCCAGCAAGAGGGAAGGCTTATAAAGAGCTTTTTTTTTTATGATAGAAAATGCGATCATATTTACATGCTCAGATAACTGAAGAAAGAATGTCTGCGAATGATCTCCCCATTATGTTCCCAAGAGGAAAAACAAAACAAAAAAATCTACTTTTGGAAAGTTTCTACAGCTCAACAGCAGCAGGCTCTTAGGAAGTGATTTGCTTGCTTATACGATGCATCCCAAGTGTACAAATTAAGCATTTCTTCTAAACCAATCTCACAGGTACTAAAAAGAATCCTTCGAATTGTACTTATATTTCTCATTATGCTCCAGGTGCTCAAATTAGTGTGAAGCGACTTCCTCTGTAAATGGTATTTTGGATACTATGTCTAGGGGAATTCACCACAGGGTGATAAATGCAGATGTTTTTCAGAGTGGAAGTTTCTGCTAAAGTCAGATCATCTTGGATGAAATTTAGAGCAAGTTAGAGCAATGCTTTTTTTTTTCATTTCTTTAAATATTAACATTATTAGGAAACAGGAAATGACTATACGCATGCAAATATTCAAACTGAAAAGTCCAAAATTAGGTATAAATATTAGGAAAAGATTTTTGTACTGTGTCTTATTTACATAGTACTCTCTAGATATTTTATTTGGAATATTTTATCAGTGTAATATTTACTTACTATTTCTAAATGTTATAGGTCATAGAGTGCTGTGGCTCAAAATTTTGTTCCATAGACTGGGATAATGATGCTCTCTAGGGGTGTTTTCTATCATTTATATAAATATACATTTTTTAATCTACTAAAAACTAATTCATCGGTTCTAGGGACTAGTTATGTTAATGTAAATGTAAATGGGGAAACTATCAACAATACTGAAAATTATAGTACCTCAATTAATTAAAGATAAAAAAGCTCTAAAATTAAAATAGTTTTATAATGGCAAGTAGGTGGTATTTGAATTTGAAAACAATTCAAATATATTTTACATTTTAAATTATTTTATTTAAACACTGTGGCTACAGGATTATTCATAATAATGTTAGACCTTTTTTTCAGAGTTACAAAGTTGATCATGATTCAGCTTCAATCATACAATGTGTAACATAGTCACCAATTCACATTTCTTGCCTTTACTGTTCCCAGTCCATCAGTTCACTGGCAGATCATTATAGCTTTGTGGTTTTTCCCATTTATTGATCTTTTTAGTACATATAATGTGTAGTTACAGTACAGAGACTACCTAAATAATATGACTACAGATGTAGGAGATCTACTCATGTCTTAAGTTACACTCCACTTCAAAGATATGGAATAAAGATCTCCTGATCCTGAATAAATAATGTTTATTTATTCATTCCTAAATAGATATTTGCACACCTATGTTTATATTTTTATTTATATCTAGTGCTCTTTTTCATATTTCAAAAGTTTGGCTTCATCATTTTTGTTTTTCGGTCAGCAGAACAAGACACGTAGATGCCACCCCATTTTTCAGTCAACTTAGTATCTCCTGGGGGCAAGATATTCCTAAAAGTTATTGTAATGAAAACAAATTGTAGTTCCATACATAAACTTAACTCTCATCACTATGACTACTCGCCATTATGACTACTCTATTGTCCAGAAGATACATTAGGTTAACATCATGAAGCCATCTTGTGTTTCTTTTTTCCTCTTCTGTTGAGATCTAATGTGACTAATAATTTGAGACACAAAAATAAACACTTTCTTTCCATTCTATACTGTATGCAAATCATTCTTCCTCATATTTTTGTATTCTAGCTAAACCATTAAAGAGAGATAAGAAAAGTGGCAGCATTTTACTCCTTGACTTCAAACTATGCTATACACCAATAATAAAATGGTATGGTTTTGCAATAATAAAGGCTCATAGAACAATAAGCTAGACTTGAGGTACCATAAATAAGTCCATATTGCATATGAATACCTAATTTTTGTTAAAGTAACCAAATCTTACAATGGGAAAAGGAAGTTTTCTCTAATAAATGGTGTTGAGAAACTGAACACCCATGTAAAACAATAAAGTAGATTGGTATGTAGTGTTATACATAAAAATTTACTTCAAGTGTATTAAAAATGAATATTACACCTAAAATCTTAAGATTAAAGAAATAATTGTCACGGCATTCTGAATCTCTATACAAGATGTATTTGGGCACTCACTTCTATTAGTAAGGGAAACAAAAAACATGATTAAGCAAATTAAAATCAAATACAAAGTGAGAATAGTGAAATAACTACAACAAAAAGAAAACAGTAGTCTAAAAATTGGAGGAAGATATTTGCACAGTATTTGTCTGATAAGTCAATAAAACACAAAATTCACAAACATTCAAACATTCTCTAACATCAAAATATATATCCTTATTAGTTTTAAGTTGAAAAAAAACCCTTATTATACACTCTCTCAAAAGAAGACATAGTTAACATATACATATTAAATATATATATATATACATGGATAAATATACACTTTTTAGGTTCTGCATCATATATATTAGGTAAGTGCATATCAAAAATAACACAATCTTATATTCTTCCATTAGAATTATGTCCTATATTAAAGTGATTCAAAGCAATCAATATTAATTAATATATGAAGGAAAAAAAACTGGTTCTAGCTGAAAATAAAAGCTAACATTTCTTCTCTGAAAAGCATTTTGGAGATGCCTGGGCTAGACAGTTAGTATAACAGGTAGAACATTTGCCTTGCAAATGAACTAGTTCAACTTCTGGCAACCCATATGGTCCCTTTAGCACCATCAGGAGTCATTCCTGAAGGCAGAGCTAGGAATAATCATTGAGCATGACAGAGAAGTCACCACCACCAAATCATTTGAAGAAAGCTTAATGGGGGTTTTGGAAAGGGAAAAAAAGAGGACTAGAAAGAACATGCTAGTGGTGTCAGGTTTTTTACACTCTCAGTGCTAGTAGAAGTGCAGTAAATTTATATAACCAAAGCATAAATATATATGCTATTGTGACCATAGTACCTCAACTACAATAAAAATAGGCATAAGACACAAAAAAATGAACTGAAATCATTTGATTCAGTAATACTCTTCTTAAATTCATTTTTAAAGATAATTTGAAACGATATCCATACCCTTATTTTGTTATTAGAATAATTCAAAATAGTCAAATTATATAAATGCTCATTCACAGAAGACTGCATAAAAGTACTCATAGATACTTTATTCAATATAATTGTTATTATATGTATGAAATTGTGGGTCAGGAAGAATACAGTAAGTAAGGTATTTCCCCTATATGCTGCTGAGTCTAGTTTTGTCTGTGAAGTTTTGATCCCATGAACACTTCCACAAGTGATAGATCCTTAACACAGAGACAGGGGAAAACCATGAGCATCAGCAAGTGTGCACCTAGCCAATTTATTAAAGATACTATTGTGCCATTTTTAAAACCAAATTACTTGTAGTTGATCATGTTAATTAAAATAAGGAAATCAAAGACTATTTTTAATGAGTTAACTCATATGTGAAACTGACAAAAATAACTCAACTGACCCAATAAATTAATTCCTAAGCTTGAGGAAAGCCATGGTGGTTATTAGTAGTAGCAGTAGGGGGAAGAATGGTTGTTTTTGTACATTGATAATGCTAGAGCTTGGAACATATATGTGGTGATCTCTAAGCACACATAGATGTATTGAGCTATGCCTCTTAAATCCTAAAAAATGTATAAAGACAATATTTTTAAGTATACAAAAAGACAGATCCTTAACAAAAAAAAATGAAAGCTTTTTATCAATTGGGCAGGTCATTTCTCACTTAGATTCTTAGATCGCTGTATAAGACAGCAATCTAATCCTTGACTTGGTAGATACTTCAAAAGACTAGAGTGATTTCCTTGTACATAGGAGGGTCTGGGTTCAAGTCATTGCAATTTACACCCCATATTCCTTGATGGCCTCTTGAATACTTGGGTCACTTTCATAATTCCCAGGATTAACTCACAGGGGTTCAGCACTGAGTCTCAGTTCTGCAATATCTCACATTGCATATTTTAACTATGTACTATTACTAAAAATATTATTATTAAAATATGTATTACTAAAATAAATACTAGTCTTCCTAATCCTCTCCCTCTTGGGAGCTTTCCCCTTCTCCATTACGAAAAAGCTTTTCTACCCCCTATAGCTTTCTGTAATATCTACTCTTCAAACATGATACAACTGCCCAGCATTGCACAGTTTCTATTGAAAATATCACATCAAGTTTGCATATCATAACCAAGCTGAAACATTATTAGGGGAGTCATCATAAATCAGGGCTGTCTATTGAGTGTGTCATGAACATATCCAGATATAATTGTTCTATATCTCATAGATAGGTTATATCCTTTTTCTAGGTCAAGTACCTTGCCAGAGGTTAGTTTTCAAATAGTGAATATTTCTCTGCTACATGTGACATGACTTTGTTCCAGAAATGTGCAAAGTGACATTCTTATTAGGGTCTCTCAGATTTTATGCAGTGTCTTTATATATACCTTGACCAATTTGGAATAGTTCTCATCATATAGATCAAAAAGTAAGAACAAGACCCTGAGGCCTGAAAAAGGAGCTAGAATGGCCATTAGGGCTCCTGCTTCCATGAGCCCAGCCCAGATTTGATTTCCAGAACCACATCATCCCCCGAGCAACACAGGGCATGGCCTGGAGGCCACCAATATGGCTGAGAGGGCCAATTATTCTGAGCATCACAGAATTCAAGTAGCATCATGTCCTTGAGCCTTACATACCACCCTAGTTTTGGTTGCAGAATTGCCAATTCCTGAGGCATTCTGGGGGTCCTATTACCCCTCAAAAACAAAAGTTAAAAAAAGCACCTGTTGTTTTACCATTTTACCATATGAATCTGCAACAGTGGTTTCAATTTCTTTGAATCCCACTGAAAAATGCCATCTTGCAGTGTAGAAAGACACATGTGCCAAAATAAGATATATGTCTAAAATCTAAGAAGACCTGCTCTGTACTCTTTTAAAGGAGGATAGATAGGCATCTCATAGCAAATGGTTCATAACTTGAAGGGGTTGTCTTAGCATGATCCAGACATTTGAATTCTTAAGACCATCACTGATGTTACTTGACCTGAATATTTGTCAGAATACCACTCAGTTTTCAGTATAAATATGTCTAATCAGGGCCATTAAAGTACATGTAGTTTTCTGCTGAAGTTTTGTGTCTACCAGATGATCTCTTGTTACAACACTAAAAATTATAATGCAAAGCCCTGAAGTGAAATATTGATATTTCAAGTGAACATTATTTTGTTTTCATCACCTTAACAGTTGGTAGAGATGTGAACAGCTGATCAAATATCTATATGATTTTAGTCTAATGCCCTGTGCAATGTTATAGACTAACTGCAAGAGGTGACACTTCATTTAATATTTTTTCTTGTCTCTGCATTAATCATTGGATAACTTGAGCCTGTTATTTCCTGCCTTCACAGTTTGACTCTGATAGAACCCAAATAACCTCACAGTCTTTTAATCACTTTTGCCTGCATATATTTTTCCCAATGAGCTCTCTTCTAACACAATTTGTGACAGAATAAAATAGCAATTATATGCTACAGTATGGAAAGGTTATTATCTCTCCCAAATGTGCATAAAGGATCATTACTGTGGTTGCACTGACTGCTAATCAATTCTGGAATTGCATCCTGAGTATCTAATTATTTTTTTTTTTTGGTGGACATGGCTGTCTGTGCTTGAGCCAGTTGGTATTCAAGCTCCTAAAGGAACTTTAGGGATAATGCAGTGCTAAAAATTGAACCTCTGGTTCATGTACATGAAAATATTCTACCTCTGAGCCACGTATCTGTCTTAGAGAACATAAATCTTGGTATCAATTCTGGAGCCAAAGGTCCATACAAGACAAACCATAATTTATGAATTGGAGTATAGAGAGTAGTTAATTTTGTAACTGAACTTAAGAGTCATTAATAAGGAGAAAAAGAATGAAACAGAAACTAAGAGAGAAGTCAGTTAAGTCTTGCTGTCTTCCAAGTTATTTGTAGTTATAAAATGCAATTCCATTAGAAGTTCCTTAAAGTCCATCATCCATCCTCTTAAGTGTTACTCCAACCAAGGGATAAGAAATCTGTGATGTTAATACCCAAATTGTCATTCATTCTTTGCTGACAAGTCTAGACTCTGCTAACACATCTTTTGTGTCTTTTGATATCCATTAGAATAGAATTATTAACATTTTATCAGAGCTAGTTTTATTTTTTTGTTTGTTTGCTTGAGGGTCACACCCAGTGATATTGATGCTCAGGTGTCACTCATGGCTATGGTCTCAGAAATCCCTCCTGGCTTGTCGAACTATTTGGGATGCCAGAAACAGAACTGAGGTCAGTCCTGGGTCAGTCTTGTGCAAGGCAAATGTCCTACCACTGGGCTTTCACTTGGACCTCAGTGCTGGTTTTTATTTAGAAAAAAATGACAGTTTTTAAAAGAAGAGGGGAAAACATTTTAACAAAAGTATGACATAGTTTCCTACTAATAATAAATGGAACTAGCAAGTAAATTTATTACTTGAAATTTTTGCAATATAAGAACACCAAGGACCATTAGTATATTTGGTAATTACAATTTTGTATTCTTTGGGGACTTAAAAAAGTCACTGGTGTCATCTCATTAGGCATACTTAATGCCTTACTTATCAGCTCAAAATAATGTGATTTATTGAACTTTTTCAAGCATCTTCTATGTTTCTGATTTTGATCATTAACTTTAATTTCTATGCTATTTAATCATTCGAGGCTACTAATAAGAAACACAGTAGCCCTCTTAGTAAATGGCTTTAGCTCAGGAGTTTATATATTTCAAAGAAAATACATAACAGTACTTGACAGAGATATTAAAATGTAACTCAGAGGAGAGATCATGTTAAAATGGTAATTGATTTATTTATAGTTAGCTGAAATTTTCAAGATTTTTTTCTCCTAAGCTTTCATGATCTCAGATGGTTATTTATTATTCTATTTATGTAGATTCTATTACAATGATAGTTTCATGGAGAAAGCAAAATTACTAGAGAGATATAAATTGATAATCACATTTATCATTTTTAGAAAACTTTAATTTGCTCTTATTGCAGTTAATATCATGACAAAGTTTTAATCATAGAAATTTCAAATATCTGAGATATTGATGCCTATGTTGCATTTCCCTAGTCTCAGCATGGAGTGTGTGCACTGCGGAATAATTCCACAAGCTTTAGGAGGTGAGAAATACAAATGTACATTTGACTAAAATATAATTGGCTTAACCTCAAAAACAAATGAATAATCTGAGCCTGAAAACTGTATTGTATGGTAACTTTATCTAACTTTTTTTATTGTTGTGAAAAAATAAGTTTGCACAAATAGAAAAAGTAGCCTGTGTTCCATGATTTGATGCTACCTATTAGTATGTTTTGTTATCTAGTAAGACATTTAACATTCTAAAACGTCACGCAACTTATGTCAGTATTACCGTGATTGGATAAAGAGTTCAGGCCTGGCTTAACAAAAATTTGAGGTAGAATATAACAAACTATAGTAAAATTGTCAGCACAGAAAACTCTGTGGCCTTTTCACAAAGGGCAAGGTAAAATAAAGACCTTATCGTCCTGAAAGTACATTCAATTTCAACTTCAGCCATACTCAACACTTTCAGTGAAGAAACAACCCAGCACCAAAACTTATTTGAAAAAGGACAATCAACTGACTCTTCCTTAGTGGGATCATCTATGTGTGAAAAACTCTGGGGTATTTAAGGACAAGGAGTAGGTTGACTCCACCCCTTCACATACAATACAATATGAAAACAACCCATCCGTCCCTTTTGTCATCCACCATCTTGCTGGCAGAGAAACAGTCCAGATTCACGACTAATCTTCAAAGAAACATGATGCTACAGAATCTTCCTTGGTAAACTGATCCAAGCTGACAACTCTGGGTCCTTTTTGGAATGAGGTTCAACAGATACCACTTTCTTCCTATAGTCAAATTTGATACCCTCTGTTATATAAAATAGCCCATCTGTACAATTAAGCCTCATATTCTGAAAAAGATACAAACATGTTCCTGGACTGCATGATAACATAAGTAGCTGTGAGACAGCTCCATATGTCATAGTACTTTTCACCCAGTAGGATCACAACAAATCTGTTGGGGAAATTACATAGGAAAAAGGCCAACAAATGAACAAAAAACAACACAGATGTCTCAGCTAGCTAAAAATGGCCGGAAATGTAGGCCCTCAGACCATGATCTTAGTGTGATGACATTTGTGAGATATAATTATCACAAATTTACTTTCAATAATTTATGTTTTGTAATTTCGTTTGCCTTTGTGTTGCAACAAACAGTAGAAAGTAAAATTTTTTGTGCATGTGGGGGCAGGCTAGGGTGGTGGGTGGGAAAAGGAATATTGGTGAAAAAAAAGCCACACTAGAAGTGGGATAAGTATTGGAAACATTAAATGTATGAAAACAATTCTTGAATATTATGAGCAACTTAGTATTATAGTGTTATAATACAATAAAAGTGAAATGATTTGTAGCACAGATGCATCTTAATTTGAAGATTTGAATTGCTAAAATATATTTTACTAAAAAGATCATCATGTAAAACAGTAAACTAGGAAAATAAACTAACATATATTATTTGTTAATTTGTCATTTAACATTGAAATATTTATATGATACATTTATTTCTTTCATTTATTTTTTGTCACAGCTGGTGGTTTTTGATAAGTACATATGGTACAGCAGATTGAACTGGTTCTGGCCTTGTCAAGACAAGTTCCTTAAGTGTCTCACTCATTTTATTGAATATATACCCACACTCACACACTTTCCTTTTCAAGATTATTTTGGTAAAAATTCAAAGCATTAAAGCATCATATGTATTATTGTGTATAGTAGAGATTTGAATTTAAAGGCCAGCACCATATGGACCCTTAAGCACTTAGAGTAGCTCACGAAAGCCATTGATTGGGTTCAACCCAAAAACTAAAACAAAAAAACATAAGTAATAAAGCTTTGTATGAACCCTAACAGAAGGCAGGTAGATGAATTGGAAAACAAATTCCAGATGT
>PVKC010042365.1:0-11970 GCA_004027635.1 Crocidura indochinensis
TGGGTCACACCCGGCAGTGCTCAGGGGTTACTCCTGGCTCCAAGCTCAGAAATTGCTCCTGGCAGGCACAGGGGACCATATGGGGCACCGGGATTCAAACCGATGACCTTCTGCATGAAAGGCAAACGCCTTACCTCCATGCTATCTCCCGGGCCCCCTAACTTTGTTTCTTGATATACCACATATAAGAAAGATTATTCAGCACTTGAAGAAAGTACTCTGTTTAGACTAAAGTCACTTTTGTGACTTACAAAAGGCTGATAGGCAAAGATAGGAAGAATTGAGAAAGCTTCAAAACTTTCTGTACAATATAATAAAACATCACAAATATTAGCTGAATATAGAACAAAGTATGGAGGAAGAAAATTGTATCATCCTGAAAGTGTTTTATAAAGGCTTACAGAATAAATGGTCCTAGACTAGCACAGGCAAGGCAGGCACCTTACCTCCAGCACCACGGCTTGGCTCCTGTGCTAGTGTTCTAGCCCCTCACCTACCTTTTATCAATATCTGGTATTGATAAAGTATTTTACACGTTCAAGAAGTGTGTCATTCCTAGTGTCACAGAGACAAATGTGAAAATGATGCTTGCAAGAATTCTGTAGAGCAGTGGCTCAATCAACATATGAAGCTACATAGCATCAGAGAAATAGTAGAGTGGGTAGGGCAATTACGTTGCATGCAGCTGACCCTGGTTTAAACCTCAGTATCCCACATGGTCCCCTGAGCACCTTCAGGAGAGACTCCTCATTACTGAGCTAGGAGTGAGCCTGAGCATTGTCAGGTATGAGCCAAAAAGAAAAACAACATATGAAGTTTAGGATTATAACATATTCAAATGGATCTAATCAACCTTTATTCCCTGAATAAACTTACCCTACCCAAGAAAAACTAATGTTTTCTTTTAATCTAAAGAGGAGAGAGGCAGAGCAATAGAGTGCTTCTCTTGCATGGATTTGACCCAGATTGAATCCCTAGTATCCCAGACGATCCCCCATGCACTAACAAGAGTAATTGCTGAGTGCAGGGCCTGGAATAATCCTTCAGCATTGCTGGGCATACCCAAAAATAAAAACAAACAAACAAACAAAACATCCTGAGAAAGCTTTGTGTAGTATTATCTCAATCTTTTCTACTCCTGCTTATTTATTACTCCATAACTAAACTATACTCTAAACTAGCACAGGATAATCATTTCTCTAATATCTTTTCATCCTCCTAAACCCAGAGAATATATGGGAATTAAAGTACTTTCCTTACTTGTAATAATTACTAATTAGTAATCCATTACAATGATCCCCATGTAAAAATTTCCATATTAAAATTCCTTACAATGATCAGGAACAAACAGGGGAAAGTAAGTAGAACAATTTGACTACAATCCACTATTTAGGCTTCAGGGGTTTATATGAAAATGAAAAATATTATCATATGTTTTACTACAATAATAAAAAGAAAATAAGTATTTTCAATACAAGCCAAGATTTGAAATAAAAAAATTAGGTTTGATTCTCAAACTATCTAATATTACCAAATTTTATCATTAGAACTGTAAGCCAAAAACTAATTTATTCTGATTCAAATATACTTTGCTTACCTTTCCTAGCTTCCTATTATAAAACAAATTTTTAATGCTAAATACAAATAAAAGATCATGACATCTCTCATTACCATGACTGAGCATATCTTACCTTTGTTTACATATATCTCTGATGGATGCTGCTTTGGCAATCTGTTTCTCCCACTGTACTTCCTTGCTCACAGTCAGAGAGGGCACATCAGACATGGCCATGAAACGCTGCAGTTCAGGATAGACACGATCCTAACAAAGCAATTTCATACAAAAAATAAATAATTTCCTGGGATCCAGAGTGATAATACAGAAGATAGGACATCTGTCTCGCACATTTAAGACCTGAGGTGGATATGTTGGCTTTCTATATAGACCCCAAGTCTTCCAGGAAAGATATCGGAGATCTTGTCAGGAGAAAGTACAGCTGTGTGTGTCCCCGCCCAAGAGTAATTTTCCAACCTGATTTTTTTTATTTTAATTTTAATTTCCTTATTTATTTAAAGAACATGTGTTACAAAGTTGTCATAACTAATAATAATACATTTGTTTTAGGAAGACCGAAAACAATATGATTTTTTAAAAAAATGGAAAATTGAAAGAAAAACTAAAGAGATGGAAGAGAAAGGAAAGAATATTTTTGAAAAGTATTAAATCACAATGAATTCATTAAAGCGCCAGCAGAAAGTTTAGTAAGCTCTTCTTTTTTGATTAAAAAGGATAAGATTCAAAAAAAATATATATATATACAGTAATAACGGTGTGAATGGCAATTGTTGTTTGCATAGGCCCAGCAAATTATGGGGGAAATGGAAAAAAAAGCCTTGGCCTAAATACAAGAAGACCTTATCTCTTAAGTTTTCTGGCAAAAGACTGACTGAGTCTAATCATGATCTAATCATGATATCTTTATATACAATTTTCACCTTCAAATCTCACATTAACACATAAATTATAATAAATTTCTTCAAATCAGAGAATTCTTTGTGATTGCTGAGGATGTTCTTACAGACCAATTAATATTTTCATAAAATGAGGAAAAAAGTGTCTAAATCTCACCTTAATTACACAAATTATTATCATTCACAATATATTTCTATTATTCTCCATGAAAATAAAAAAAAATATATTTCAGAAATAAAGAAATAAGATTTTCTCGTCTCATTTTCCCAGAAATTCAATTAAAAGCATCAGAGTAAGAGCCAGAGAGATAGCCTGAAGGTAAGGCATTTGCCTTGCATGCAGAAGAACAATGGTTCGAATCTCGGCATCCCATATGATCCCCCCCACCCAGCCTGTCAGGAGTGGTTTCTGAGCATAGAGCCAGGAGTAACCCCTGAGCGCTGCTGGGTGTGACCCCAAACCAAAATTAAATAAATAAATAAAAGCATCAGAGTAAGTCAAAATTTCTCATTTTATTCATTGATGGTATTCACTAACGCTATTCTATCAAAGCCCCGTGATAAAACTGACTTTTTTCAGTGAAATAAACCTGTTTGATAGGCAATCTGGTGCTTACCTGCTTTTCCCACAAAGATGTTAATAAGCGCAAAGTGACTGCTCTTAGCTGTGGAGTAGTGCCAAGAAGTTGAATTATTCGTAGAATTTGCCCTACACATACCTAAAAAATATTGAAAGAACTTTAATTTCATAAATAAAAATATTACTAATTTCAATTTTAGCAATAAGCATTTTTAACTCCCTTATAAGACAAAGTCTGAAATAGAAGCTTACTGCAATACTATCTTATCAAATGTTAGAGCAATTTGGGAAGGACTATTTATAAAATCTATGGCAATACCAAAAAAATTTTATGACAATGGTCAAAAGTAAAACTTGGCTACTGAGTAACTTTGTTCCAAAAAATATATTAGAAACAGAAGGAAAGTAGAAAGAACAGAAAATTAAAGGCTCAAAGAAGCACATAATACCAAAAATATACCCAAGGCATTAAAATGCAGCATTTGGAGTATTTTTGTCTCTAGTAAATTAATTAATTTACAAACCTTTTGAACAGCAAGAGAAGGTAAAGTATACAAGATATCATTATATAATAAAGGTTCCAGGGGTCTTCCCAATTTGAACATCAAAACTGGAATCAAATTTGGAACCTAAAATAAATTAGAAGAAATATTATACCTTGACCCAGAATAAATCCTTATAGCAAAAACTTATAGTTCTACAAAGGATTAATATGAATATATAAATAAAATAACCACTAACTTTATACCTCTAGAATAATATCTTTTATAATTTTATGCCTAATATAAATTAAAATATTTTTATTTAAACACTTTTAAAATTTGAAGCCATAGTGATAACATAGTAAGTTCAAACCTTGACAACCCAATCCACTGTGCCAGCCAGGAATGATTCCTGAGTGCAAATCTGGGAGTAACCCATAAGTTCTTAGAGTATGGCCCACAAAACAAACTAACAAAAAAAAATGCTTATGAAATTAAGTCTTGACAGCACAAGAGTAAAGATATATCATGAAATTGATATTCCTCATAAAACTAGAAATTGACCCCCATATGATTCAGCAATACTACTCCTAAGGATATACCCTCAGACCACAAAAGCACAATACAAAATGCCATGTGTACTCCTATGTTCATCACAGCACTATTTACAATAACTATAATCAAAAAATACCCCAGGTACCTGAAAACAGATGAGTGGCTAAAGAAATTGTAGTATACAAAGGAATATTCCATAGCTATTAGGAAAAATGAAGTCATGAAATTTTCTTATACATGGATAGATATGCAGAGTATTATGCTGAGTAAAATGAGTCAGAGAGCAGGGATAAACAAATAGTTTCACTCATTTGTGGATAAAAGGAAATAAAATATATTATGGTAATAATATCCAGAGGCCATAAAAAAGAGGGCCAGAAGGACTAGTCCATGGCAGGAAGATTGCCACCAGTGGAATAGTACAGTTAGAGCAATGAAGGGACCTCATCATTTGAGACAATAACTGTATGTTGGATGGAGATAAAGTGATATGCAAAGTGCCCCTTCATTTACAATACTGCAAACCAGTGTCCAAAAGGAAAAAAAGGAAGGGCTTCTAATGGCTTCTAATTCTCCATTTTAATTTAAACAAAAGATTATCTAAGGCTACTTAATAGCTAACTCAGTACATTTCCCTTCTTGGAAGATTTCTTACAAAGACACCATGACAGCTTGGGAAAGGGTAACCAGCACATTTAGAAGCATCTTATAAAAAGGCTTGATGTACTTATAAGATTCAAAAATATATATTGTTTAATTATGTTGCCAGGAAATAAGATATATGTCTACCGTTCCTTTCTAATTCTTGGCTCTAAAGAAGTATATGTAGATATACATTTCCCCTCTCTGGTGAGTTAATTAATAAATAACTTATATAGTAAATAATTTTATACTTAGGACAGTTCATGAGATTATTATAGATCAAATAATTCAAGTCAAAGGATCAATAAAAAACTGATTACTTTCAATAAAAAACACAAGTTCTTTTTAAAAAATAGAAATATTGATTTTTTTCATGATGTTAAGCATAGGCCATTTACTTAATGAAATGGTATAAATACTCAAGTCAATGAAACAAATAAAATTGATGCTATTTCATTAAAAGGCACAAATATAAATTTACAGGGATTTTTTACATGTTAAGGCAATAAAATGTATATTAATAAAATATATATTCCTTAAGATCAAGTAACAACTCTTGATTTACCTTCTTTTGAACCATCAACTCTGGAATGAATGCTTTTAATTTTAGCTTAAATTTACAATAAGATGGTATGTACCTTATATTTCCCTAAAACCTCTGGTCCCAAATACAAACTCAATACTAATCTTACTTCCTTCAGAGCTTGTAAAGTTGATTTATAACCAAAAATTAGTAAAGGGCCTCTCATGAAACTGAAACATTATTCCTCAGAAAAAGTTGTACAGATGCAAGAATGATACATTTAAAGATAACATGGCCAAACAACCATATCTAGAAAAACTTTCCTTCAAAACTTAGAATAAGGGAAACGTATTCAAACCATACATAGAAAAACTCGTCAATGTCCTAAATATATAACAAACGCCTACAATTCAGCAACTATGATTAAATAAATTAGCACAACTAAGAATTAAACAAAACACTTTCTATTTCTAAATAACACATACTAATAGCCACAGAGATGTAAGATGATAAACACCACTAAATATTAGAGAAATAAATGTCAAAATTATAGAGAGATAGCACCTTCACTCTGTTAAAGTGACCATTATCAAAAAGAAAATAACAAATGTTGGTAAACATGTAGGGAAATCAGAACCCTTATACAAAGTAGGTGGTAATATTGTGCACTCACTATAAAAATTAATGAGTAACACATAGGGCATACATCTTATTACTATGATAGAATTTGAGATTTATCCATATGAACCACTGTTTGATCTCTGGTATTGATCAAACACCAGATTTGATGGTGTTTGCCTTGCATGCAACTGACCCAGCTTTAAACCCTCACACCCCCATAAACCTGCTAGGGGTGGTCCTGAAGCAAAGAGCCAAGAGTAAGCTCGGAGCACAGCTGGGTGTGCCCCCAAACAAAAAAATTTTAAACCATGACCATCAAAAGATAGCTATCCTCCCATAAAATGACCCAAAGATCCATCAGTAAATAAATGGACAAAGAAAATGAGTATACATATCACAACATATTATTTAGCCTTAAAAAAAATAAACTGCCTAATGCTTCAAACTAAATGAATCCTAAAGATATCAACCTATGTGAAAAGTAGTCACAGCTGGAGATATGTATCTAAAGATATATCTTGCAGTGCTCAGGGAGGCAGGCAATGCTATGAATGCAATTCAGGCCTGACCCTGCTGGATATGTACTCCTACTCTTTGAGTCATCTCTCCTGTACTTACAATTGTTTTTAAACAAGAAGTAGAAAGCTTTATAGTTCCAGATATGTCAAAACATAATCAACCAGCATTACAGTACTTAATACAAAGTTGATAGGAAGCAAATAATAAAATAATAGATATAGTCCATTTACACAGGTCAACTTGTGGTACATTATTGCGTAGTTAAAATAATCACCTTTCTACATGATTTTATAGTTGAAAAGATACTATTAAGGTGCACAAAAAATAGCTGCCATATGGTAACTTAATAATACCAAAATATAATTTTAGTTCCATTAGAAATAAGTTTTTCTATTATTTACATAAATTTTCCTATTAATATTTATATTAATATAAATATAATATTTATATACTGACTATGTAGGATGCCAGGGATTGAACCTGGGTCACCTATGTTCAAGACAAATGACCTGCCTACTGTACTATCTCTTCTGCCCTCTCCAGAATGTCTTAAATTGATTGTTATTATGGCAATTGTATTCATAACTTGTCATATTAGTCCTCTACACACTCTATATTTAATTTATCTGAGAACTGAAACTCTTAAGAGCTCTAACTTGATTGCTTAAACCTACCTAAATATTTTGTCATCTTATGAGACTTCCATTCATTGTTCCCCTTTCCAAATAAGCCCCACTTCAAGTAGGCCTCTAAATGTTACTCTTTTTCTGCTTGTACAAAGGATATGATATTAGCAAAATCTCCTTGACTCCAATAATAATAGCCAAACTTTATGATTGAAAACACATTCTTGGGGCCAGAGAGATAGCATGGAGGTAGGGCATTTGCCTTGCATTCTTGCCTTGCAGAAGGACAGTGGTTCGAATTTCAGCATCCCATATGATCCCGCAAGCCTGCCAGGAGCAATTTCTGAGCATAGAGCCAGGAGTAACCCTGAGCTTTGCCGGGTGTGACCCACAAATCAAAAATTAAAGGGGCCAGAGAGATAGCATGGAGGTAAGTTGTTTGCCTTGCATGCAGAATGTTGGTGGTTCAAATCCCAGCGTCTCATCTGGTCTCCCGAGCCTGCCAGGAGTGATTTCTGAGCATAGAGCCAGGAGTAACCCCTGAGCACTGCTGGGTATGACCAAAAAAAAAAAAATAATAATTAATTAATTAATTAGTTAATTAATTAAAATAAAAACACATTCTTTTCAGCTGTCGGGCAAACGCCCTTGCACATGGCTGACCCAGGATGAACCTAGGCTTGAACCCTGGTGCTCCATATGGTCCTCCCCATGCCAGGAGCAATTTTTGAATGCATAGCCAGGAGTAACCCCTGAGGTCACCGAGTGTGGCCCAAAAACAAACAAACAAACAAAAAACAATCCCACACTTTTTTTCATTTAAAGAAAATTTTGTGTTGGGTCAAGAAATGGCTCAGTGACTAAAGCATCTGCCAGAGTATGATCCTTGGTAGCGCATGTACTGAGCTCAATTGTGATAACTCTGCTAAGTTCCACAATCATGAGCTATTTCTGGCTGAATCACACTCAGTTGTGTGCAAGCCCTACAGCTAAAGGCTGTGACCCACAGTAAGCAATGCAACTGAAAGGTAAGCAAGAACTGCAGGCTGGAATAGCCTCCAATGGTCACCATAATCAACTGTACGCACAAATCATAGTCATAACAACAGAGAGAAGAGAAGTGGGGTGGAAAGAAAAATGAAATAAGTTTCATTTTATTTTATTTTACTGAATCACTGTGAATTACAAAATTAGTCATAATCAAATTTCAAGCATACAATGTTTCAACACCAATCCCATTGCCAGAACCTTCCTTCCACCACTCCAGGAATTTCCAGAATTCCTGCCCCCCACCCTGTATTTATTGGGATAGGTACTATTTTCTTATTTTTGTTCTCCTCCTCACTGTCCATCCCCACACCTGTAGGCACTGTGTTTTACAATACATTACTGATAGAGTATCACACATATCACTTTACCTCTTTTCAACATCAAGTCCTGGTTTACAGCAACTGCTTCCTTACTTCCCTCTATCATTGTGGTAGTGGTCTCTCCCAGGAACTATCCCATCACTCCCACTCCTATTCTGAGGGAAGTTTCCTACTATAATCAATTATCCTGCTTTCCATTTCTATTGCCTTTCAGCCTTTCGTATATTTTATATCCCGCTGACTAATTCCATTCAACATGATACTCTTCAGCTCCATCCACACAGCAGTAAATTTCATGATTTAAGCTTTTCTTAGAGCTAAGCAGTATTCCATTGTGTATATGTACCATAGTTTCCAAACATCTTGACCAATCTTGGGCACTTAGGTTATTTGCTGATTCTGGTTACTCTAAGTAGTGCTGCAATAAACACAAGTGTCTTTTCTGTTTTGTGTTTTAGGGTTCTTGGGGTGTATTCCCAGGAGTGGAATTACAAGAAGCTCAAGTCTTGTTATTTTAAGCAATGTCAATATTATCTTCCCAAAAGACTGGACAATTTGACATCTTTGTCAGCAGTAAAGAAGGGTCTTTTTTTTACCTACATCCTTACAAACACTGGCTGATAGTCTTTTTGATGAGTGCTATACTCTGTGGTGTGAGACAATATTTCATTTATGTTTCAATTTGCATTTTCCTGATGCTTAAAAAACAGCCAAATCTAAATGTGAGAATACCCTGCTAGATTTTCTTTCCCATTTGACAATGTTTTTCTTTTTTTCTTTTTCTTTTTTTTTTTGTTTTTTTGTTTTTGGGTCACACCCGGCAGCGCTCAGGGGTTACTCCTGGCTCCATGCTCAGAAATTGCTCCTGGCAGGCACGGGAGACCATATGGGGCACCGGGATTCGAACCGATGACCTTTTGCATGAAAGGCAAACGCCTTACCTCCCCATGCTATCTCCCGGGCCCTTGATAATGTTTTTCAAAGAACAAGTCATCATTATTGAGAATTATGAGAATGTTACATGCCATATCATTTCTCTGTAGGAATATATGTATGAAAGCTGGAGGGGTAATAAAGCAGGTAAAGCACTTAGTGGCACAACTGACCCAAGTTTGATACCTGGCATCCCTTATGGTCCTTATGGTTGAGTAATATTGGGAGTAGATTCTTGAGTACAGAACCAGGAATAAGCCCTGAGCACCATGAGGTGTAATCCAAAAACAAACTAAAAATAAGAATATATGAATAAAAATAGTGAAAACCCAAGAGATAACTAAACAAGTTGAGTCCATACGTTATATGTGGAAATCTGTTTTTGACTTCCACCAGCACTGCATAGTTCTCTGAACATAGCCAGGAGCAACCTCCAGGCACAACAGCCTAAGCCCCAACACTGTAGTATATAACCTCCCACAAAATTTTTAAGTTATTTAATTTTAAAGACTTATATTTAAAGCTTAAGTGATTAAGTTAAAGAATACACAACATTGAAATTCAAGTATGCTATTTTATCTTGCTTATTTTTCCTCAAGTTTTCTTTTTTAACAAATAATTAAGGCAACAGGTCTATAAAAGTGTAAATATTTGTGCTTTGGAGAGCAATGTTTCCCAAATCTTTGTTATTTTAATGCTAAACAAAAGTGATTATGCATCGCAGTAGTTTAAGGAGGCACCCCAACAATTCTTAAAGGGGCTAGAGTCCAGGGGGCCACTGATTCTTGGTCTAGCAGTGAAGGCCTGGTAGCTGGGTGCTCACATTTTTTTTAAACTATCATTTCAATTTTCAAAAGAATCATGGTATTATTTTTAAAGGTCAGAAACCCATAACAAGATCACTTAAACAACTTCTCTTATAGACAAAGGAATTCAGAAAGGTAACAGAATTGAGGTCAACAAAGTTAGCTGGTAGTAGAATGAGAAAGTCCCTGAATCAATTCATTCATCCATTCTATCCTCGAAGAGTAAAAACAGTAAAAGATTCTGGACTTCTGATAATTCGATCAACAGTAAAAGATTCTGGACTTCTCGATCAAGAGCTACCACATAATTGAACAAAACATATAGAAAAATGAGCAGAAAAGATAGCAGTCAACATCTCTCCAGAATCACTCATTCAAAAAGCAGAATATAAAATTTTAACTCTAGATTCTATGAATAATAACCATGCTGACAACACTGCATGATGGTACACTGATAAGTACACTGATAAACTTTCAGACAATGTTTTAAAGAAAATCATGAGTAGTACAACTTACTCATAACTTATGATTATCTTTCTTGGTTATCAGATAGAAAAACATATAATTAATATTTCTAACTATACTTATCTTAAAAATAGAAGAGACAAATCAGACATTATTATAAATGATAAATTAATAAGTTAACATGTATAGAAATGTTAAAAAAGTAATTCAAAAGATGGTCATCTAACAGAATAAGAGGCAAAAATTCAAAGCATTATCTGATTTTATTTAGCTTTTCAGATATATATACTTTACAAAACTAAAACTGAAAAATGAAAGTACAAGTTTATTTCAAATTTTATTCATCTCCTTAGATTAAATAAATGCTTAATGGTGCTTGCATAACACTTTATGCTATAAAAAATGGAATTCTTTGTTCATAGGTGTATTTGACACTTATAAAACAGTGGCAAAATAATTGTAGGTGTTGAGTGACAGATGCAAAGATAAAATAAGAATTTTTGATACTAAAGAGAGAATGTGTTTGAATGGTATATTCAAACAGAAGCATAAATGAATTCTTTACTAGTTTTAACATTGAAAGAAACTTTAAAAACTCATTCTACAAAAAAGGACAAAACGTACTATTATGCCTTTGAACATTAATTGCACCTTCCTCAACTTTTACACTTATCATCTTATAATTTCTACTTGTTATCTGCTTATCATTGAAGCCATACATACAAAAGCAATCCATTGACCGAAGTCCTGAAAAGCTAATCATTCCCTCTTTTTAAAAATAATCCGAAGTCTTACATCAATTTTGGACCAATATAAACACTGTACAGTTTTATCCTTCTGTGGTACAAATTATATTCATATCAGAACATTGTCATTATAAGTATTTAAGGGTATTGAGAATCAAATGTGAAGGATCAGGGTATAAAATTATCTATAATAATAAAGACTCCTATCGAGAAATTGCAGTTCTCTTTTATATACGCTCTACCTTTAATTCACTAAAGTTAAGAATCTGATCTATACTGATTCGTCTAGCAGCAGCTTCAGTTCAAATAATTGATCAATCATCATAAACACTGTCCCCAAGGACAAACTTAAAGAGAATCATAGTATCACAAAGTTTCAGAAATTGTGGACTGTTGCACGATACAGGAAAACCTCAGCAAAACTCCCAGCTCAAAGACACTATATGGTCTCGTAATGCAGCAAAGCATCTCTCAAACTCAATTCCAAGGCCTGTGAATCGAAAAGTACTTTGGCTTTTACTCCCCACAAGAATACATCAAAAGACCTAATTGGGAGTCTTATATTGCCTATGGGAGCTCAATACCTGTATAACAATACATCTTAAGATGTGTATTCCTAAATATACAGGT
>PVKC010042366.1:0-11798 GCA_004027635.1 Crocidura indochinensis
ATTGTTTGCATAGGTCCAGAAAATGGAGAAAATGGGGAAAAAAAATCCTTGGCCTGATTACAAAAAGGCCTTACCCCAGAAGTTTATTGGCATAGACCATAGGCTTTATTTTTTAATTAAGAATTTATTAAATCACCATGAGATGCAATTAAAAAGTTGTTGATAGTTGAGTTACATCATACAATGTTATGACACCTATTTTTTCATCAGTCTATATTTTCCTATTTTTTTCCATTTGCTTTCTGTTTCCACTTCCCTTGCCTGTCTCTGTGACAAGCTCTCCTACCCCCTACCCCCTTTGTTTTTCCTTTTAGGCATTATAGTTTGCAATACTGTTACTGAAGGGGTATTATTTCCTTTCAGCACTAGTTTTTGTCCAGAGCTATCATTTCCAACTAGCATTGTCACAGTGATCCTTTCTCTGTCCTAACTGCACTTCCTTCCCACCCCACAATCACTTTGATTCTATTCTCTTTTGGTATTATTTTCATGATATCTCTATCTATCTATCTATCTATCTATCTATCTATCTATCTATCTATCTATCTATCTATCTATCTATCATCTATCTATCTATCTATCTACATCCTGCAGATGAGTGTTGTCATTTTGCAGATATATAGAATGCCATTCTGCATTCTCACTCTGACTAGTTTCCCTCAAGATGATACCCTCCATGTCTAAGTAAATTTCATGGTTTTGTTTTCCTAATAGCTGCATAATACTCTATTGTGTAGATGTACCGTAGTTTCTTTATCCATTCATCTGTTCTTGGGTGCTTGAGTTATTTTCATATTCTATTGTGTATAGTACAGCAACGGATATAGGAGGGAAGATGCATTTTCTGCTTTGTGTTTTATATTCCCAGGAGCAGTATGGTCAAATGGCAGCTCAGTTTTTAGTTTTTTGAGAAATGCCCATCCTGTTTTCTAAAATGACTGTACCAGTTGACACTTCCACCAGAAGTGAATGATTTTTCCTCACAATTGTGCCAGCACTGGCTGTTCTTGTTCTTTTTGATGTGTGCCTGTCTCTGTGGTATGAGATGATATCTCATTATTGTTTTGATTCAGACCTCCCTAAGGATGAATGACAAGGACCATCTTTTATGTGCCTTTTAGCTATGCAGATTTCTTCTTTGAGGAAGTTTCTGTTCATCTCCCCATTTTTTAAATGGGATTGGATGATTTCTTTTCTTGTTAAGCTCTTACCAGTGCCTCATATATCTTAGATATTAACACCTTATCAAATGAGTATTGGGTGATAGTTTCTCCCATTTTTTTTTTTATGGTTTTTGGGTCACACCCGGCAGTGCTCAGGGGTTACTCCTGGCTCCATGCTCAGAAATTGCTCCTGGCAGGCACGGGGGACCATATGGGGCACCGGGATTCGAATCGATGACCTTTTGCATGAAAGGCAAACGCCTTACCTCCATGCTATCTCCTGGGCCCCAGTTTCTCCCATTTTTATGGATGGTCTTTATATGCTGGTCATTGTTTCCTTTGAGGTTCAGAGCTTCTTACTTTATTGTACTCCATTTATTTTTGCTTCCACTTGCTTCATCATTGAATGGTGTATAAGTAGTTAAGACGCCTTTAACATCAATATGGTGGAGAGTTCAAAGTTTTCCTTCATGCACCTTGCGGTTTTATGATAGCAAAGTCTTTAATCCACTTTGATTTGGCCTATGCATGGTGTTAGGAAGAAGTCGCGGTTTGTTTTTATATTTTGCATGTAGATGGCCAGTTTTCTCAGCACTTCCTTTTGAAGACATTTTCCTTGATCCACTTCATTTTGCTCCTTAAAAACACCCCAACTTATCATACACCTGAGGATCTGTCTCAGGATACTCAGTTCTATCCCAGTGTTCTGTCTTTATTTTGTATTATACCTTTTAAATTATTACATCTTTATAGTACAGCTTGAAGTTGGGGAAAGTGATTCTATCATAATTTCCCAAAGGATTTCTTTAGCTATTGTAGAGATTCATAGTTCCATATGAATTTCTTGATTGATTTATTTCTTTGAAAAAAAAATGGCATGGGTGTCTTTATACAGACTATATTGCATCTGTACAATTCTTTGTGGAGTATTGCCACTTAATGATGTTAATCCTTTCAGCCCATGAGCATTTTCTCAGTCTCTTTTATTTCTTGAAGTAGTTTTTTTATAGTTTTCTTTAATGGGTCTTTCACCTTGTTAGTTAATTTGACTACTGAGGCACTATTGATTTTCTGAGGCAAAATTGTGAATGAGAATTTTAAAAATATCATTTTTATTTTTCATTATTTATATATAAGAAAACCATGGACTTTTGCATGTTAAATTTGTAAACTGCCACTTTACTATACAAGTCTATTGTCTCTAGAAGTTTTTTGTAGTGTCTTTACAATTTTCTGAAATAGTATCATATCATGTAGTGAGAGCTTGACTTCTTTCTTTCCTATAGATATCTTTTTCTTGCCCAATTGCTATATCCAGTACTATGTTGAATAAAAGTGGTGAAAGTTGGCAACCTTTTCTTGTGGCTGATCATAGAAAAAAGGGTTTTAGTTTTTCCCCATTGAGTGCTGTGGGCTTGTGGTAAATAGCTTTGACTTTCTTTCAAGATGTATCTTGGAGTGTTTTCTTTTTGTTTTAGCTGGTACCATTTGGGCCTACAGAATGTACAGAATGTAGGTGTCTCTTCTCCAACTCTGCAGACTATTTAACAATGATATTTGACTATTCTTTATAGGGGGTTTTCTTCCTGGTTCTCTGGGACTCTAGTGATTCTTACGTTGTTTCTCTTGAATTCATCCCAACATTCTCTTGGTTACATGTTTGTTTATTTTGAAGCTTTTCCCCATCTTTTATTTTGTCTGGAGTTCATCTTTAAGCTCATTGATCTAATCAGCAGCAGCTGTTACTTTGTTGCAAAGGCCTTCCAGGAATATTGCATTTTGCCTGTCAAGTTTTTCAGTGCTGACATTTCTATTCTCATATCCACTTGTGTTTTATTGGCTGTTCCTTCCATTGCTTCTTTTAGCTCCTTGAACATTGTAAATATTTCCACTCTCAAGTCCTTTTTAGACATTACTAATGTCTATATACTATAATGTCTATACTATATACTATATATAATGTTTACATACTATAATGTCTTATACTATAAAGTTTACTTCTCATTTAGTTTTCAGAATTGCAGTCTTCACCCACAAGGCGTGCCAGATTTTTTTTTTTTTTTTTTTTTTTTTGGTTTTTGGGTCACACCCAGAAGCACTCAGGATTTACTCCTGGGCCTACACTCAGAAATCGCTGCTGGCAGGCTCAGGGGACCATATGGGATGCTGGGATTCGAACCACCGTCCTTCTGCATGAAAGGCAGACGCCCTACCTCCATGCTATCTCTCCCACCCCAATACTTGAATTTCTAATGATCATAAAATTATTAAAATCATGGAATTATTATTTGTTATGTAGTCTTAGCTTTCTCAGTAAACAGTTTTTAAAATATAGCAGTTTTTATCTTTTATTAAGCTTTGTGTTTTTGTCACTTAGCACTGGTTCTTTATCATAGAAAGAGCAAAATGAATCCTTTGAGTCAATTATACATAGAAAAACTTGTTTGTCCGTTGGCACAGAAATAAGAGAATTGATATGGTAACTGTTAAGTCCAGTTAAATATATACTCAGTAAAATAATTCTGCCAAATATTTTATTATAATACATTTTATTTGCTATAAACATTTTTCAAACTTATAAAAATCAGTGTCAAAAATTTGGAGCTAGATGGATATTTGAAATCATTTAATTTTTTTTTTTTTTTTGGTTTTTGGTTTTTGGGTCACACCCAGCAGTGCTCAGGGGTTACTCCTGGCTCCATGCTCAGAAATTGCTCCTGGCAGGCACGGGGGACCATATGGGGCATCGGGATTCGAACCGATGACCTTTTGCATGAAAGGCAAACGCCTTACCTCCATGCTATCTCCCGAGCCCCCGAAATCATTTAATCTTTGATCGAGAAAGACATTTCAGGAATCTTGGTACTAGAAAATGCCCCTAAACTCCAGCCATATTTCTTAATGTAGCACTTTATTACCTGGGAATTGTTATTCTTCTGTAATATTTAGAAGTAGATTTCAGAATGTCAGAATCAAAGTTATACTTACCTGTATGGTCAATCTGCAGCTGTTTATCCAGACTTTCGGATGACAAGGGTACAGTGTATCAGAAGAGGTAAAGTTTTCTTCCCAGGAGAACATAGAATGTGATTTTTTTAAGAGTATTTAAGATGCAGACAGGACATCTTCTATCTCCCCAAGCGATATTAATTTAAAGTTTAAGGGATACCACTTCAAATTACACACCACATGGGTACCAAGAGCAGAAAGAAATTGCTAAACCATATGCTTGTAAATGCCATCTCTTTCCTCCAGAGAAATATCATTTATATTTGCAATTAAAGAGCAGAAGGTCTTTTTTTTTTTACCATAAAGACCTTTCAGTCAGGAACCATATGGGAGGGAAAGTACTTCCCAGGGGAGATTTATACAGTATTCAAGGACTCAGTGGCATCTTACCCCTCTTGCCCAGTGGCATCATTATCTGGTAGAACTTTGCTCTTCATCTATTTCCTGATTAAACTCTAGAGAAAAAAAAAACTTTAATTTTAAAAAATCTGGTAAGCCGGGGCCAGAGAGATAGCATGGAGGTAGTGAGTTTGCCTTGCATGCAGAAGGACAGTGGTTCGAATCTCGGCATCCCATATGGTCCCCATAGCCTGCCAGGAGCGATTTCTGAGCATAGAGCCAGGAGAAACACCTGAGCGCTGCCAGGTGTGACCCCAAAACAAAATCAAAAACAAAAATCTGGTAAACCATTAATAAAGTTTTTGTAGATATGAGCTGTAAATATTGGCAAATAGATCAGTCTCCCTTCCCCAAACTCCTCTGGAAGTTATTAAAAGATTCCAACATTATAAATTGCATATGGTGTTTTATTTTATTGATAGACATAGTTTATTATTTGAACTAGTTTTTTACTGTATAATAAACAGCCAAAAATGGTGAGATAGAGACATAGCGAGAGAGAGGAAAGAGAGAGAAAAGAGAAGAGAGAGAAAAGTAAAATGTCTGTCCTAGAAGCAGGCAGAGGGGAGTAGAGGAGGGAAAATGGGAACAATGGTGAAGGGAAATGGACACTGGTGCATGATGTATATTATATAAGAGATGCAATCATGAACAACTTTGTAACCATGGTGTTTAAGTAAGTCAAAAACAATAAAAATAAAAATAATTGTCAAAATTGTTATATCTCACAGTGGGGTCATTAAAGTCATTGAGTTTACTAAGCTGCTTGTTACTAATTGAACCTGCTATTGCTCTTTTAGTCTATTGGGTTTAGTTCACTTCTGTTCTACTTTACCATATAATATGGTAAAATATTACTGGATTGTCAGTATTGTGCAGTTTGAAGGTGTTGCACATCTGCACACTACAACAACTCTAGGATTTGTAGAACAGGACTAGTGAGTTTCAGGGGCTTGGCTTGGTTCCCATTTCTTCTGAGATTAGTGATGAAGCTTTAAATTTGGACTGTTGTTTACATGATGGTACATGTGGGTTGTGGATGTGGCTGCTGGAACTTCTGTCAGTAGAGAAGTAGATAGAAAGATGCTGCCTGCCCCCACTCCAAGAAAATTTCTCAGTCTGAAAACTGGTGTTGGTTGGTGTTTCTATAGAGATTAGTACTGAAGCAGTAGAATTGGCCCTTTGCATGGTGACAGCTGTTGGATGTGGGTGCAGCTACCAGGGCTTCTGCAGGGGGGCTTCTGCGGGGTGGGAGCTCAACCCTCCTACTCAGGACTCTCCAGAGTTTTCAGCCTGTGAGGTTTAGTGGTTTTACTCTCTCTCTCTCTTTTTTTTTTTTTTTTTTTTGGTTTTTGGGCCACACCCAGTGATGCTCAGGGGTTACTCCTGGCTATGTGCTCAGAAGTCGCTCCTGGCTTGGGGGACCATATGGGAAACCGGGGGATCGAACCGCGGTCCGTCCTAGGCTAGCACAGGCAAGGCAGGCACCTTACCTCCAGCACCACCACCCGGCCCCCACTCTTATGATATTAGTTGTGAAGCTGTAAAGCTGGGCCATGGCAGTAGATGTTTGATCAGATGCATTGAGAATGGAAGTTGACAAGCAAAAGCAAGGGAAAAACTCAAACACTTTGGAATTAAACAGTTCATTATTGAATAGTTAATCACTGTAATTGAGGAGGTCACAGAAGAAACAAAAAATTCCTAGAAACAAATAAGAATGAAGATATGAGTTACTAGAACATATGGGACACAGAATAAGTAGTGGTAAGAGAAAATCTTATATATATGTATATATATATATATATATATATATATTGCTCTATATTTATAGCAATGTGAAAAATCTTAGGATAGAAGAAAGGGCCCACATAAATAACCTCACCACTCAAGTTATGGAAAAGGGTGAACTAAAGAAGCCCAAAGGGCCGGGCGGTGGCGCTGGAGGTAAGGTGCCTGCCTTGCCTGTGCTAGCCTAGGACAGACTGCGGTTCGATTCCCCCAGTTTCCCATATGGTTCCCCAAGCCAGTAACAACTTCTGAGTGCATAGCCAGGAGTAACCCCTGAGCGTCACTGGGTGTGGCCCAAAAACCAAAAAAAAAAAAAAAGAAGTCCAAAGCAGGCAGATAGAAGGAAATGAAATTTAGAACAGAAATGAATAAACTGAAATCCCCCCTTCTAAAAGAGCTTGTTCTTTGAGAAAATATATAGAATCAGTAAACTACTAGCAAGACTTAGAAAGAAAGAAAAATTACCTTAATCAAATTAGAAATGAAATCACAACAGATACTGTAGAAATTCAAAGGGTCTTAGGAATTACTTTGAACATCTTTATGCAATAAAATGAGAGAATCTAGAATAAATTGTTACATTTTTGTACTCATAGCTTTTTCAGATTGAAAGTAGATCTGAACAGACCAATCACTATAAAGAAAATCTAAATGGTAACCAAAGGTCTCCCCACAAAAAACAAAAGCCCAGGCCCAGATGGGTTCACTAATGAGGTCTTTTAAACCTTTAAAGGGATCCTACTGCCAGTTCTCTTTAGGTTCTCCCAGGAAATTGAAGAACAGAAATCCTCTCAATTTCTTTATATGAGGTAAACCAAAGCAGAGATAGCACCAAAAGGAAAAACTACAGGTCAACATCCCTGATAAACATGAATGTAAAGATCCTCTACAGAGTTCTATCAAACTAACAATCCATCATAAAAATTAAATTTTGTGACCAAGCGAGATTCATCCCAGAGATGCCAGGGTGGTTCAACATATGCAAGTCAGGCCAGAGTGATAGTGCACCAGAGAGGGCATGCACACAGATAGCCTGGCTTCAGTACCTGACACCCTATGATTCCCCAAACTCTGCCAAGACTGATCCCTGAGCACTGCTGGGTGTGGTCCAAAAGCTAAAGCAAACATATGCAATTAATCAATGTAATACACTATATCAATTAAAAAAATCATATGAGTTGTTTATGACATCACCTGGAAGCAATCCTCTACCAGGGAAGATCCTACTGCTGCTCTGACATCGATTTACTCAAAGAAGTCTTCCCTTAACACTGAGAAGACTTAAACAGCAACGACCTGCGTACTGGACAGGGCTTTCTGCATAGCCTGTTAATTACAAGTTGAAATTAGATGCTACTCTGCACCATCCTGACTTCATTGTAGGATATACAGATGCCAGGACCTTCTATACAGAAACGTGAGATCAACAATAGAGACTGTGAAAGATATAACTGTGTGGGCACTACAGACAATGACCGGGATTGGACAAACTAGTTTGCCTGGAGCCTAGAAATGGTCTTATGTCAGGAAACTCCGGGGTTAGGGTCTCCTTGTACTTTGGCCAAAGTTTTTCCTTTCCATGAACTCCATACTTTGGTGGGCCCATACAAACGATAATTGCCACATTAATGCTGTTTTTATAGTGCTCCCTTGACTCCGAACCTTTAAGAAACCACTAGTAAAAATATCTGGAACTGGAAAAAAAAGGTTTACATTAGGGTTAACATATATGCTTTTAGATGCACTAGCATTCTGGGGGATAAAGGAGGGGGATAAGGGATATATGCTTGGGAATAGGGATGAAGGGAGGACAACACTGGTGGAAAGGTCCTCATTTATTGTCACCATATACCTTAAGTATCACTGTGTAAGATTTGCTGTTGACTACCTTTAATATCATTGTGTAAGATTTGCCATTATATATTCTGGTTCTATATTTCACACTGAGAATAATGTAGTAAGAAGTCTCCATGTCATTAAAGCTATGTGCATCTCTAAGAAGTCGATGTCATTAGTCAAACAAACAGAAACAAAGATAAACACAAGAGACTATGTTGCTCTTCAATGGAAATAATGAGCAAAATACCCCACAGATTGAGAAAAATTATTTGTCCATCACTTATCTAATAATCAATATTAAAAATATATAAAGCACTGACAAAACTATACAAAAAATTTAACCCCATCAGAAAATGGGAAGAAGAGATAAACAGCAATTTCATAGAAGATAAATGGCCAAAGACATGAAAAATTGCTTACCTTTTAATCATCAAGGAAATGCAAATCAAAACAAGTTATCATCTCACACCACAGAAACTGACACACATCAAAAGAACAACTAGTGTTGTCATGGATGTAGTAAAAAAAGAGACTCTTCATTTAGTACTGAAAGGAATGTCAATTTACCCAGCCTTTCTGGAAACAATATGGACAGCCCTAGAAAATCTAGAAATTGAGCATCTTTTTGACCCAGCAGTTTCACTTCTTGGCTTCAATGGCCCCAAAACGCAATTGGAAAAAGACAATCTGCATTCTCATATTCCTTGCAGCACTGTCCACAATAGCCAAAATCTGGAAACAACCCAAGTATTAAACAATGAATGACTGAATAAAGAAAACTATCACACACAGTGGATTATTACTTGGTCACAAAAAAAAAAAATCTTGCACTGCAGCTTGCTATGTAGTATGAGGATGGATCTGGGGAGCATCATGCTGAGTGAAGTTAGAGGGAGAGACAACATACAGAATGATTTGTCATATATGGGGTATAGTGAAGTATAATAGTGGAATAACAAATGTCCAGAGGCAACAGAAACAAGGAACACAAGAATTGGTCTTCAGTAGGTAACTTGCCGCTGGGCTGGATGAGAAAAGTGAACAGAGAAGACAACCATGGAAGAGGGAAGTTTTCAACTTGGAGGAGAGGGCCTATAAGGTAATGCATGAGACTTTTTGGGCAAACAGTTTTATAAAGCACAGTGGCAAAGCTTATTTTAAAAAATGCTTGAGGGTTGGAGCATACATAGCACAGCTGGTAGGGTGTTTGCCTTACACATGGCTGGTTCAGGTTAGAGCATCCCATATGATCCCTTGAGCCTACCAGGAGTCATTTTTGAGCTCAGAGCCAGAAGTAACCCTTGAGTGTCACTAGGCGTGGCCCAACACTGCCATCCCCTTTCCAAAAAAAAAAAAAAAAAAAAGTATATCTGAGAAAGGCAGTTGATGGATAGGAGGGAAAAGGATATTGAAGGAATGGTGTCCCAGAGGAATTGGTGAAGGGAAGTAAATACTTGTGAAGGAATTGGTGTTGGAATATATGTATTTTTGAAATCCATCATGAATAATTTTCTAATTTATGGTGAATTAATTAAATTAATTTAAGGAAGAAATTGGTTGTTTGCATTTCACTATTTAAAACAAATGAGATTTATTCCAGGTACAATATTGCTTTGCAGTTTGTCTTTTTAAGTACATTGCTTTAAGATTTTTTGATGATGATAATATGTACCTTTATACATTTCACCCTTATATTTGATTGTATATATTTTATCATTTGTTACACAATTTCTTTTCAATGTTTATTAGTGGATTTTCCCCCAACTTTTAACTGTTAGAGGAAGTACTGAATTGATATCCTTATACATTTTAACTGTGCTCTTATCTGACTATATAGTATTTTTAAAAATGGATAACATCTTTTATTGAATTTTTATTTATTTATTTATTTATTGAGCGATTTTTATTTTCTTGAAATAGAAATTGAATAGAAATAGAAATGCTATATTTATATGTGTACTCAGTGTCTTTATGTTCATGGATTTATTTTCGTATTTTTCATTGATCAGTCTCTTTCATGTGACATGGTCTTAATCTAATTTATAATTTGCTTTCCCATCAAATAAACAGGTTTGTTTCTCATTGCTCTTTTTCAGAAGTTACCACATTACATATTTAATTATTAGTATTGAGCTAATTTTCTTCAATTTACATTGGCTCTCTGATAAAGATGACTTTAAATTCTGGCATATTAAAACAGTTTCGGCTTAAAACAAAACAAAACTTTTGAGGGAACAGGTTTATACTCAGTGGGTAGAACAATATAATTTTCAAGGTTTATCTTTCTATGTGTGCTATTGTTCCAGCCCCTCAAATATTAAATTATTTTTGGGGGGTCACACCCAGCAGCACTGCGGGATTACTTCTGGCTCTATGTTCAGAAATCGCTCCTGGCAGGCTCAGGGGACCATATAGGATGCTGGGATTAAAACCACTGTCCTTCTGCATGGAAGGCAAATGCTTGGCTCTAGCTAGAGAAATAACTACAGTGAGGACTATCATAACAATGTGAATGAATGAAGGAAGTGGAAAGCCTGTCTAGAGTCCAGGTGGGAGTGGGGTGGGGAGGAGGGAGCTTTGGGTGGTGGGAATGTTGCACCGGTAAAGGAGGGTGTTCTTTACATGACTGAAACCCAACTACAATCATATTTGTAATCAAGGTGTCTAAATAAAGATATTAATAAAAAATTCTTTAGGAGTGGCACAAGTGGTTTGGTGTCTGCCATGCCTGTGCTAGCCTAGGAAGGACCGTGGTTTGATCCCCCAGCGTCCCATATGGTCCCCCAAGCCAGGAGCGATTTCTGAGCCCATAGTTAGGAGTAACCCATTAGCGTTACCTGGTGTGGCCCATAAAAACAACAACAAGGGGCCCGGGAGATGGCATGGAGGTAAGGTGTTTGCCTTTCATGCAAAAGGTCATCGGTTCAAATCCCGGTGCCCCATATGGTCCCCCGTGCCTGCCAGGAGCAATTTCTGAGCATGGAGCCAGGAGTAACCCCTGAGCACTGCCGGGTGTGACCCCCCCCCAAAAAAAAAAAACAACAACAATAAATTCTTTAATAGAATTTTATAAATCTTTTTCATGCTTTATGAGTTTATTCTTGGTTATTGATTTTTTCCAATTTATAATATTTCAATTTACTTTCTTTATATTTTCTAGATAGCTGTCTTAGCATGGAAGGATATTATATATTTTTATATGTTGACTTAGTGAGAATTTCTCATTCTTTTTTTTTTTTTTTTTTTTTTTTTTTTTGGTTTTTGGGTCACACCCGGCAGTGCTCAGGGGTTACTCCTGGCTCCATGCTCAGAAATTGCTCCTGGCAGGCACGGGGGACCATATGGGGCACCGGGATTCAAACCGATGACCTTTTGCATGAAAGGCAAACGCCTTACCTCCATGCTATCTCCTGGGCCCCAGAATTTCTCATTCTTTAGAACCAAATTATCAACACATATCAAAAGTATCTGCCTTTCTATTCCTAATTTCTACTGCTAATTTCTATTTCCTAATCTATCTTTAACTTTTTTTAAATTACATTGTCTTTTTTTCCTGAAGAGTCTTGTTTTCTTATTTGGTTTTTTTTTTTTTTTTTT
>PVKC010042367.1:0-11956 GCA_004027635.1 Crocidura indochinensis
TGTTTAAATTGATTGAAGTTAATCAAAATGAGGACAAAATAAGCATAATTTCATGCATGTATCATGAAGAAATGAAACAAAGATATAGACAATGGCCAGTAAAAATAAGCTCTCAGATTATGTCTGTGAAACTGAGGTTGCCTAGGGAGGCAGGTTGGGCAGACCAGAAGGGACTTAGGAACAATGGCAAAGTGATATTGGCTCTCCAGTGGTCAGTGTGGTACAGTGACATTGAAACCTACAGTATGAACACTCATATTATTGTTGATTATGATGACTCAATTTATAAAAAAGCACTGGTCTCAATATTTTTCACAAAGAAGACATACAAATGACCAATGCATATGTGAATTGTTGCTAAGGATCTCTAATCATAAGGGAAATTAAAATAAAAAACAATGAACTATATCAGACTTGTTAGTATAACATTATCAAAAAGACAAGCTATTTTATTAATTCAATCTATGAATTAAAAATATTCTGAATTATTTCATAGCTTAAAAGAAAAATATAAGCTATAGATATTTATATTTTAAATATAGAGTGACTGCTCACACTTTGTGCTCGAGGGTGATGCGAGGTCTTTGGGGAGTTCTGTCTGTTGACTTGTTTTCCAGCCTGACTTGATTCAGTGAGCACAGTTTGCTATATTTACCTAGTTTCTTGTGGCTGAAATTGTGTATCAGGAAATGCGAAATATGTGTTATACTCATTGTTCCTGAATACATCAATTCATCGGGACAAATTTGCATTTTCAGAACATTACAGCAGAACTGATTGTACAGTGCTATTAAGTAAACTACAGATTTATTTGTATTTAATCATCTTCTCTAGCAGTACCTTTTATTTCTGTTTCCATATTCAATTTAGGACATCACATTGCATTTAGACATCATTTATTTTCAGTATATGAAAAGAAACTCTGCCATTCAATATCTGTCAAAGTTTTTGACATATTTCATAGATAGTGAAAATTTATACTTATATTTATATTCCCTGATTATCCCTACAATCAGCAAGGGAGGATTGAATTATATCTGATACATCTTGGGACTTTGCAATATTTAAAATACTTTACTGTATAAGTGGTTACTCGTTGATGGAAATAAAATATCTGGCACGCCTCATTCTTTTCATCATCCCAGAAAAGCCGTTACTATAGCAACCTGTCACTTTATTTGCTTGTGAATAGCTAAGTTTAGATTATTTGATGCTTGTAAGTTGACTATGAACAGCATACTTTTAACATGCTGATGGACTTATTTGTATGAACGACAAAGTGTTTTCTGATGTTTCAGTCTCCTTTTCTATTTTGTGACTATATGAATTATTAGTTTAATTATATGAATTATTATTTTAATCATTCTTTACATTTACTTCTGCAACAATTTTTATGACTTAATGGTGAGGTGAAAAACAGTTACTGAATGAAAAAGTTTGTCTGCAGTTGTTTAAAAGGTATATCTGAAATCAACCTAATCTTAGGTCCCTAGTCTAGTCCCAGATGTAAACATGCTAATGTTCTAGACTAGATAAACTGCTTTTAAAAACTGCCTTAGTTTAAACGACCCTGCAGACAAATATAGAAAATTTTGAGAGAAATCAACTGGTGGAAATGTTCCTTTCAGTGGTTTCACAAAGTGCTCTGGTTATGTAAACATTTTTTCTGTGATATTTATTCCTTTGCTAACCTACACTCACTTATTCCTGGTTTTCTTGTACCTTTTGTACTCTCTGTCTCCTTTGACAGGAATCCAGAGTGATGGAATTTACCCTTTCCTGTTTTTCATTTGGGAGTGTGACTTAGAAAATGTTTTTCGACCTTTTCTTTTTACTAATAGATTTGTCTGGGGTGGACAATCTGGGGGATATTTTTCTGAGGTTGATATTTTTCCTTTGACAAATTATTTTCTTGAAGCTAGGTATAGTAAGTGCTCTGTGTAGAGGGTTATGCATACAATGATGTTAAGTAAGCATCAAATGAGCACATGGTGGTTATATGAAGAGATTTGAAAATCATGGGACCAGTGTGACAAAGCAAACAAAACACAATCTAAAGCATTTTTTTTGAAGCTTTCAGGAAAGAAAATACCTTTGCTTATTTAGGTCATAAATAAGATGATATAGTAGTTGTCTTCTATAACTCTTTTAATAATAAAATTTTGCTCATATATTTGACTCATCTATATATCCAGATATCATCTCTATATATGCATATGTAAAATATGTGTGTATGAAATATATACATATATACATATATATATATTTTTTTTGTATATTGTTACATTAAACATAACAGACTTTAGGATCATCTAGTCACAAAATAGTGAACTTTAGTTAAAATGTTTAAATATATATAGCATAAAATTTTACATCTTAAAACATTTTTTATTCTACTGTTTAGCAGTGTTAGGGACATTCACTTTATTTACACCCAATTTCACCATCTTTTTTGATCTTGGGGAAAAAACCTATGTTTATCTAGCAACACCTTTATTTTCTTTGCATTCTAGTCCTTGCCAACTACCACCTACTATTTTTATTTCTCTCTAAATTTTACTGTACATTATTTTTATTGTTTGTTTTGGGGTAACACCTGGCCAATCTCAAGGGTTACTCCTAGCTCTGTGCTCAGGGATCACTTGTGGCAGGCTTGGGGGACCATATGGGATGCTGAGATCAAACCTGGCTTGACCACATGCAAGGCAAAAACCTTTCCCACTTACTATAGCTCAATTTACCTCTTAGCTTAATGTTCTGAAGGCCATGATCCCTTTGGTGAATTAATTTACAAATCAGTAAGACCCAGAGTGGTTTATCAGCTATCTTTCATGTTTCCACTTTTTACTGTAAACACATTTCTTTATTTTTCGATGGTTTTAGAATTATAATTACCTGCCCTTTCCTTTCCTCTGCTGATATTGTTGTTGCTTACCCTGGCACTTAAACAAACACTAGATTGTGACTCTTAATTAGAAATGAATAAATGTGTAGAATTTTTAATGACTGTTAACATCCTTTTACTTTCATTTTTAAGTATTCTAGTCTTGTTCATAAAGATTTACTTGTCTTCGGTTCGAAGTGATAGCACAGCAGTAGGGCTTTTGCCTTGCATGCGGGAAGGACTCAGGCTCAATCCATTGCATCCCATATGATTCCCCGATTTGCCAGGAGAGATTTCTGAGTGCAGAGTCATGAGTGACCCTTGAACACTACTTGTTGTGGCCCAGAAACCAAAAACCAAAAAAAAAAAAAAAGAGGAAACTAGAAGATTTATTTGTCTTGAAGCAAAGTCCTCTGCACTGTTAGGCTCATTGCATCACTATTGATAGTGATCTGGAAACAACTCCAGTGCTTGAGAATAGATGAGTGTATAAAGAAACTATGGTATAATCTATCAATGGAATATTATGCAGTTGTCAGAAAAATTGTAGTCATGATATTTGCTTATACATGGATGGATATGGACAGTAATATGAGAGAAATGAGTTAGAGGGAGAGGGATAGACAGAATGGTTGTACTCAATTGTGGCATATTAAAAAATATGGTAATAATATCCAAAGACAGTACAGATGAATGCCAAGAGGATGGGTTCCTGATAGGAAGCTTGCCACAATATTGGGAAAATGAAGTTAGAGCAGAGAAGGGACCAATGTGTGACCTCAGTGACTTTGGAAATGATCCCGTGGGACAAGAACTGGAAGGAGATCAAGTGATATGCTTGATACCCCTTGGTAACAATATTGCAAATCACAGTGTCTAAAAGTAAAAAAAAAAAAAGGAAGAGAAAGAGATAGGCGAGAGGGAGAGAAAAGGGGAGAGGAAAAAAAGATGGAGAAGGAGGGGAGAATATGTCTGTCAGAAAATCAGGTCCGGGAGAGGACAGAAGGGAGGGCAGGAAAAAAACTAGGGACATTGGTGGCAGGAAAATGTGCACTGGTAACGGGTATTGTACATAGTATGACTGAAACTCAATCACGAACAACTATGTAACTGTATGTTATAGTGATTTAATCAAAGAATTTATAAAAATAAAATAAAATGTCAAAGAAAAATAGATTTGCTCTTTTGGGGCCCAGAGAGCTACAGCAGTGGGTAGGGTACTTGCCTTGATGCAACTGACCAGTGTTCGTTTATTGGCATCTTCTATATTTCCCTCGGACCCACTAGAAATGACTTCTGAGTGCAGATCCAGGATTAAGCTCTGAGTATTTCTATGTGTAATATCAAAACAAACAAACAAACAACAACAACAAATATTTGCTTTTTTCACTGTAAACTTTAAAATGTTATTTTCTGAAGATGCTCCAAGGCAGTGTTCAGGGGACCAGGGTCTCCCATGAAAATCAGGACCTCCAGCTCTTTGAATTGCCTCCTTGCCTTGTAAATAGCACCATTTCCATTGTTCTTTTTGGGTTACAAACCTGTGTCAGGGGTTTCTCTCTTGACATTGGTCAGGTGATGGGATCGTAATAGAGATGGAATCTGGTATTTCACCAGAGAGCAGGAGCTTTAGACCTTTGAGCCACTTCCACAGCTTCCCTCTAAAGCAATTTTTTTTTTTTAGTTGGGCATGCTTTTATTGATATAATGAAATATCTAAGTGGAAGACTGAGTGATGGTGTAATTATAGAGAGATGGGGGCATTGCATTCACGTTTTTTTTATTCTCTAGGGAAGCATAAAGTGTTTCTTTTACCTTTAAAATGGAAAAGTTGATTCGCTCTCTAATCAAAATTCAGTTCTCATATGTGCAGTTTATTTCTGAGCTGCTGTGAGCAAAGAACAATAAATTGGTTTGCATTTTCAACTTGGAATACGTATTTGGCCTTCAGTGCTCACGGTCAGTAAATAGTACAGCAAGTAGTTTACAAAGTGGGAAATAGTTTCCAAAGGTTTGTATAGGAAAGAAAAACCTAAGAGTTTTGCCTACATAGAAATAGGTCTGGGTTCTGGAGATTGGGTAGCTGGGTTGTGCGTCTTCTGACAGTATCTTCTTCAGTGTCTCCTGACACTGACACTTCTGACTCATGTTGCATCTTGACTCAAGTTGTTCTTGAGTCAAGTTGTTTATTACTAAAGCATCAAAATGAATATTGGCTTGTATCTTTGATTAAGAAGGTAGTTACAGGTTATTTCAGGGATTTTTTTTTATGGGTTTTAGGAAGTATGTTATATTTGGCAACTACCAAAAGCATGAGGATTTACAGATGTATTAATCATTCTTTTTAAAATTATTTTATGATTGAGATGGAAGATTAAAAAACCCCACAACCCAACTTTATGTTCCTTAAATGATTATTATATTTATCCATGAGATAAGTAGATATGGAACTTATTATCTTGCTGTCAGGAGAAGGGAGACCTTTGAGAGATTGAGCGAATCATGTCCTGAAATAGATACTTATTTAAAAAACAATTTCTATGTTTTTAGTGTATGTACAACTTATACTGCATGTTTATTAATGTGACTTAAATGCAGTTCAAATTTCTGATTTCATTTAAAATTGATACAACTTATTTTTTCTACTTGTTTTTATTTTATTTCTTTTATTATTATTTTTTGGAGGGTGGGCCACATCTGGTGCACTCAGAAATTGCTCGGGGCTTGGAGGATCATATGGGACGCCGAGGATCTAACCGAGGTCCATACTGGGTCAGCTGCATGCAAGGTAAATGCCCTACCACTGCGTTATTGCTCCAGCCCCTTTATTTCATTTTTTTTTTTTTTTTTGGTTTTTGGGCCACACCCGGTGACGCTCAGGGGTTACTCCTGGCTATTCGCTCAGAAGTCGCTCCTGGCAGGCACGGGGGACCATATGGGGAACCGGGGGGATCGAACCGCGGTCCGTCCTAGGTTAGCGCAGGCACCTTATCTCCAGTGCCACCGCCCGGCCCCCTATTTCAAATTTTTATCTTGAGAGTTTTAATTTAATTTTTGTTTCTAGACTATTGTTGATAAGATAATCTATAAGTTCTTGATGATATTTCCCATTGGATTTAAGCTTTCAAAAAAACTTTGAAACTAGAAACTTTGATATAGTATTCTAATAATAAATGGGCTCATTTTGTATTGTTGCACCTCTACTGTTAGTTCTGCTGTTTCCCTCTTTTGTTCTAAAGTTTTAAGCTTTATTCCATTCATTTTTTTAAGACCTCAGGGTTCCCCTCTTCAGTTTTCAAGGAATTTGCATATATTTGCATATATATTAATGTATATTGGTATATACAGTTTTCTTTTTTGATGACGCGCGTTTCTGGTACCAGGATAACGTTTTGCCTCATAGAAGCTGATAGAACCTGACTTTTGATATATTCAGTGGCCCACGCCACAGATCCTGGAGGGATTAGCAGATTTGGGGCCAACATGATGATGCTTCAGGCAGGTGCTAATACCTGCTCTGCTTGTTTTCAAGTAATGCATTCTCTTAGAAACTGTTGCTGGCATCAACATTACCTAATAATCCTAAAAGCCTCTTGTTTCATGGAAATGACTTTATTTTCATTATTTTTTCTCTCCCAAAGTTTAAATTGCTTGACCAATAATTTCAGAACATGTGATCCCTAAAGAGATTATAGTGTTGTCCAATGGTTGAGTTACCTCAGGGAAATAGTTCTGTAATTCTTTTTCAACACACAATGTCTTTTCCTTTCCAGATTTCATTAATATGTAAATACTTGTCTGTGTCAGCAGTAAATCTCTTTATCACACTATATTTAATTAACATATAAATAACCCCACAAGACACTTTTTTTAGTTTCTGATATTGGCGAGCTTGTTTAAATATTGTATTTTAATATGTGAAATTTTATGAAGAATCAAATCCTTATTTTGTAGACAAAGCAGATACATTATTTAAGGAATATTTTAACCTCTGTATCAATTTCCTGTAATCCTAATCTTGAGTTTTTATAGAAGAACATTTATGGCACAAAAGAAATGGGACCATATGTCATGATACTGAAGCACATGACGTTGAGAAGTGATAGCATAGTTTACTGGTGAGCAAAAAAATGTTTGGTTAGAAACTCCTGTTTCATTTTGGATAATTTTTATTACTATTTCTTTATAATATCACCCACCTCTCCTATGGTATCTGTTAATACGTTACTAATTTTTTTTGTTTTGTTTCATTGGCCACACCCAGTGGTGCTCAGGGTTATTCCTGGCTTTGCACTCAGACACCATTCCTCCTGGACTCTGGGACCACATGGGGTGCCAGGGACTGAACCCCAGTTGGCCTTGTGCAAGACCTCATGCAAATGTACTCCCAACTGTGCCATCACTCTGACCCCTATGATTGCAATTTTTTCCCACTTATTGAATTTTGTTTTCCTTAGGAGTTAGGAATTTTGCTTAGGTTTTCTTTAATTCCTGTGTCTCCTTATATTAGTGTTGCTGTTGCTTAGTCTCTCCCTGTCTCTCTCTCCTTCTCTCTCCTTCCCTCTTTCTCTCCTTCTCTCTCCCTCTCTCTCTCCCTCTCTCTCCTCTCTCTCTCCCTTTCTTTCCCTCTCTCTCTATTTCTCTCTCTCTCGGTTTTTTGGCCACACCCAATGACGCTCAGGGGTTACTCCAGGCTATGTGCTCAAAAATCGCTCCTGGCTTGGGGGACCATATGGGATACTGGAGGATCGAACCTCAGTCCATCCTAGGCTATCACAGGCAAGACAGATGCCTTATCCCTTGCGCCATCACTCTGGCCCCTGATCAGTCTCTCTTTTTTTTGGGGGGGGGGCATGCCAGTGAGGCTCAGGGGTTACTCCTGGCTTTGCACTCAGAAATCACTCCTGGCTTGGGGGACCACATGGGTCACGGGAATCGAATTGTGGTCTGTCCTAGGCTAGCATGCATAAGGCAGACTTATAGATTGTGCTACCACTCTGGCCCCAAGCTTAGTCTCTTTTAAGAAGTTGATCTTTCGGGGCCCGGGAGATAGCACGGAGGTAAGGCGTTTGCCTTTCATGCAAAAGGTCATCGGTTCGAATCCCGGTGCCCCATATGGTCCCCCGTGCCTGCCAGGAGCAATTTCTGAGCATGGAGCCAGGAGTAACCCCTGAGCACTGCCGGGTGTGACCCAAAAACCAAAAAAAAAAAAAAAATAATAATAAGTTGATCTTTCTACTGATTGTGGCCATTATTTTCTTCCATTTCTTGGGGAAATGGAGGGTGCACAGGATTTATACCTGACTCTCCTGAGGTATTATTTCTGGCATGTCTCAGGAGACTGTAGTGCTTGGATCAAAATCTAGTCAAAAACATGTAAGGCAGCTTACCCACTGTTTTATCTCTCTGGCTGGCTCTTGTTACCTTCTACCTATTTTTGCATACTTAACCTTTTTTTTTTTTTTTTTGCTTTTTGGGCCACACCCAGTGACATTCAGGGGTTACTCCTGGCTATGCACTCAGAAATTGTTCCTGGCTTGGGGAACCACATAGGGCACCAGGGGATTGAACCACGGTTTGTTCTGGGTTAGCGCGTGCAGAGCAGATGCCCTACCGCTTGTGTCACTGCTCTGGCCCCACATAACTTTTTTTTTTTAAACCAGACATTCATGATTTTTAACTTCTTCTGATCATTGTTATATGACCCTATCTGGGATCCCAATCCACAGTGTAATGTGACTGAAGGAGCACCGCACATCAGTGATTGAAATTCAGCACAGTGATAGAAGCACAGAAATACATGCACATTTTAGCAGTGTGGAAGGAAATTTGGAAACTTGACCTGGGAATATCACAGGACTCAAGTTTTTTTCTTTTACTAAATGAGTACTACATTGATTGACACAATTTAAGATAGCATATAAATATATATGCCACAAGGCATGGTCTTTTCTATTAATTTTGATGAGGTTAAAGTACTATACATTTTTTCTTTTTATTGATATTATACAAGTTGGTATCTAAAGTATTTTTTCCTTTCAAGATTTTTCTGATGTATACATAAAATACCTTTGCATTTTAAATAATTGATTCAATTATTTTTCAGCAGTTCTTTTATATAAATGTACGGTTCTGAGGGTATAAAGTATCCTATTCTGAAAGACACATATAATAGTAATTATATTAGCAGTGGGATAGTTATAAAAGAGTTATCTATAGTTTTAGCTATATCACTTTCCTCTTAAATTGGCAGCTTTATCTGTAATTTAGATAAATTTTAAGTTATTAAACTTAACAACTGTTAAGAATTTTTAAAATTGTTTCTGTTTAATGACTTTGATTTTAGAATTAAGAGACTATTAGTGATCTCTTTTTTACTGGTCATTAAAATAGTCATTCACTCAGTGAATTAGCAATACTTTTTGAACTGAAGTCATTTTCTTACTGGTAAATTGGATATTTTTAATGAATAATATGGAATACTTGAAGATTAAATGGAATTATTTATGCACATATAAAATTCATATATCATAACTGTATAGATCTAAAATAGGAGTTGTGGTATATCCAAAGAAGTATATATGAGAAATGAAGACAATATTTGCTTTTGTTTGGGAGAAAGTATATATTAGAAACTTAAGAAAACATAAATAAAAACTCTCTAGGAAAATTATTGTGTGTGTGTGGGTGAGAGAGAGAGAAAGAGTGAGAAAATAGGGAAATGTGTATGACAGAGAAAAAGAAAGAAAAAAGAAAAAGAGGAAGAGAAAGAATGAAGGAAGGAAGAAGGAAGGAAGAAAGAAGCAAAGAAGGGAGAAAAAAGGAAGAAAGATGACGGGAAGGAGGGGATAAGGGAGGGAGGAAGGAAGGAAGGAAGGAAGGAAGGAAGGAAAGAAGGAAAGAAGGGAAGAAAGAAAGGAAGGAGGAAGGAAGGAAGAAAGAAAGAAAGAAGAAAGAAAGAAAGAAAAAGAAAGAAAAAAAGAAAGAAAGAAAAAATGGGACCAAATGGTCTCAGGTGCATTGCTTGAGGGTAAAAAATAAAGTTCAGAACTAAATATCCAAGCCAAAGTCAATGACAATAGATAGAAGAGAACCAAACTATCATAAGCCAGGGGGCTATGGTTGGAGGTATGGGATGCACACTGGTAACTGACAGGGAGTGGTGAGAATAACCCTAACAAACTGTCGTTTTGCGTGAAATCCAACAATGAAGAACTTGTACTTCACAATGCTCTCAAAAAAATAGTACTCAGGGTCTGGAGAGATAGCATGGAGGTAAGGTGTTTGCCTTACATGCAGAAGGTCGGTTGTTTGAATCCCGGCATCCCATATGGTCCCTGATCCTGCCAGGAGTGATTTCTGAGCATAGAGCCAGGAGTAACCCCTGAGCATGGCCAGTGTGTCCCAAAAACCAAATAAATAAATAAATAAATGATAAATGAAAGAAATGCCAGATGACTTTCTCCAAATTTGCTTGCATTTCAACATTATATAGGGTCAGGGTTTATAATCTGTATTGATAGGCTAGAGGAGATTTGTCAGTCTTGTTTTTCGGTAATATAGATTAAGGCCTTTACTCTTATTCCCTCAAATTGTTCTGTGTCAGTATGAAGAACAGATTAGGCCACGAAATGACTTTATTTCTCTCAGACTATTTGCCTTTTGGCATTGTGCACTTGTAGTTTTGTATCTTGCTAGTACACTATTCAGTTCTTATTTGACTCTTAGAACTCAGACTTTTAGTATCTTGATGCTCAAGCAGTATGATTTGTTACAAGTATAATACTGATAACCAAGTTGAATCTGTAGTTTAGTTGGTCGCTATGATGATATTAATAGATATTAAGTTGAGGGACTGGAGCAATAGCACAGCAGTAGGGCATTTGCCTTGCACGCAGCAGATCTAGGACAGAACAGGTTTGATCCCGGTGTCCTATATGGTTCCCCTAGCCAGGAGCAATTTCTCAGTGCAAAATCAAGAGTATACCTTGAGCATCACTGGGTGGCCCCCCCTCAAAACAAAACAAAAAAAATTAAGTTGAAAAAAATTATTGTATCTCCGGGGTCTGGGAGATAGCATGGAGGTAAGGCGTTTGCCTTTCATGCAAAAGGCCATCGGTTCGAATACCGGTGCCCCATATGGTCCCCCGTGCCTGCCAGGAGCAATTTCTGAGCATGGAGCCAGGAGTAACCCCTGAGCACTGCCAGGTGTGACCCAAAAACCACACAAAAAAAAAATTAAAAAAAAAATTAAGTTGAACCTTTTTTCCACAAATTAACACTATATATCTAAAATCCTCATAGAATAAAATAAAACGTGTATATTTATTGTGTATATATAACAGCCAAATATTGATAGCTACTTTTCTTTTAACTTTGTGTTTAAGACACAAAACGTGTCTTAAAACATTTAAAAAATTTAGAAACGTGGTTCATGATACTCAATTAACAGAGGGGCAGTGATATTTGGTATTGGTGCATTTTCCCCTCATTCAGCTTTTCTCACCGAAGGCACTTGGTTCTGAGGATCTTCAATGTTTTCTCTTTGTTTGTGTCAGAGGCAAATGCATCTGGTAGTGAGTGAACAGTTTTCATATTATGGACATCTTTCTAGTTCCCTTTTGTACGTTGACATTCAAAACATGTACAAAGAACACCCTTTCTTAAATTTTTGACTTTTTCTAGACAATTCTTCATTGGTATTTGTGTTTTTTATAATTGTAATTATTATGCCAGCTAGATTATCTTTAAGATAATCAAATAGTTTTTTTCTAACTTGGTTTTAAGCTTTGGGAGAAAGCTAACACCTTGTGGGAATGGTTTTATTTTTCCTTTACAAATCAGCTCATCACATTTTCTTATTACTATTCATTGCATTGGCCAGGTGCCATATACTCAGGCTGATGTTGGTGATGTTTATTCAGTTTTTAGATGTTTGTAAATATAATCATTGATATGTTTATTAATATGACATTACTACTTATCATCAAGTAGATCTTGAAATGTCAGCCAGCTATATGTGTATCTTGTATTTCATTATTTTTTGTGGGTTTTTTTTTTTTTTTTTTTTTT
>PVKC010042368.1:0-11948 GCA_004027635.1 Crocidura indochinensis
TTAGAACTAGGACTTCTAATATTTGTATCCCAATACTGAGATTCAATTTAGATGTGCCTCCCTCTCCTGCCCTTCTCTCCATTTTCATAAAACAACTATTAATATTGAATACATTTTGATGTTTAAACTAGCTCCATCTTGACCCCAAATAAATGGATTCCTTGATATCTATTCATCTGTCTTTCCTCATTTACATTGCTCTATGTAGTGTCTGAGAAAAAAGGTGACCAAATTAACAGTATGTGTTTGCTATATATTTAAGACTTCAAGGCAGGTTCTATATCTGCTTACTCTATGCTATTGCTGCTCATGTAAGTTTTTCCCCTATATGTTGAATTCAGAGACAATATCTATGATATTTTATGGCAGTCCACTTAGATTAGTTCCAGCTGTGTTATTATTCATAATTGTTACATTTATTGTATATTTGTTATCTATCATTACATACATTTTTATAACCATATCCAACCTGTATTATTCATTATAGATATGACACTTAAAGCAATTTAAATACCACTAAAGTTAGAGAGATAGTATACAGATCTCTGACACTTGTATGGACTCTGAGCACTGCTAGGTGAGACCCCAAAACAAAGCCAAACTATACTCAAACCCATAAATTTTTATCAGATATCTCTGTGCCATATTACACAGCCAGTTCTAGTAGAACTGATTATGAACTATTCCTTTTGTACAGAAAAGTTTGGAAGCATTCAGTTTTTTTCCCCCATCCCCAGTATTTTGTTTGTTTTTGGGCCATACCTGGTGATGTTTCCTGGTTCTGTGCTCAGAAATCATTCCTAGTTTGGGGGGAGCATATGGGATGCTGGGGGATCAAACTGCAGTCCATCCTAGGTAAGCTGAGTGCAAGGCAAATGCCCTACTACTGCACCACCGCTCTGGCCCCAGCATTTAGTATTTGATGCCTTATCATGGCAAGGTTTTTTCACCTCTGTTAAAGCAATTTCCATTTCTCTGTAGAATTGTAAGCTTACAGGTCTGAATTTTTCAGCTGTAATAATATGTTAGGTAGCAACTATTAGGCGTGGTATAGATACTAATTACCTAGTATAGCTAACAGGAGAGTTCTGTAAACTTGTCTTTGGTCATATAAAGCAACTGACTTTATGTAGTCATCCAATATCTTTTCCTGCTGAGAAATTTGCAGAGATGTATTTTTTATGGGTGGGACTAGAGAAGAATCCACTCTCTGTATACTGATAAGAAAGGAACACACAGCATGCAGCTCAGAGGATTTGAGTGGGGTCTCTGGGGCATGAAAGGTACTCAGAAAAAAAGCAGATGATAATGAGTGCAATAACCAATCCAAGACTTCTTTCAACCATATCTGGGTGTACCTTTTAGGTTCTTAAACCCAGTCAGATATATAAAAAGATGCTGGCTAATATTAACACGGAGTGGGTGGGAGGATCTTTACCTTTACGGGTATCTGACTCCATTTATACCTTGGAAACTCGGGCTCAGTGTTTTAAAATCCTTCTGTATGAACTGTTACTTTGCGTAAATTGCTATTAAATAAAAGTAAGATGGCAGAACACGGAAAGAGGAAATTGCCTTTTAGTCTATTTATTAGAGTTGTATCAGCATCATGCAAGCATTTGCCTTAAAATAGCTTATTGGAGGGCCCGGAGAGATAGCATAGCGGTGTTTGCCTTGCAAGCAGCCGATCCAGGACCAAAGGTGATTGGTTCGAATCCCGGTGTCCCATATGGTCCCCCGTGCCTGCCAGGAGCTATTTCTGAGCAGACAGCCAGGAGTATCCCCTGCGCACCGCCGGGTGTGGTCCAAAAAAACAAAAAAACAAACAAAAAAAACTATTTAAAAAAAATAGCTTATTGGAAATTTTATGAAAACTGAAGGGCTCTCTAATCTCTTCCCAGCTCTGTGGCCCCTCTCCCGGCCTAGTTTCTCTGAGCAATACCGGCATCAACCAAGATGCCTTGCTTCATGTTAGTGCCGATCTGTGTAGGGATAACTGACATGCGCAGAAGGGTACTGTGCCTGCCTCCTTAGTGCAAGTGCTGTGTTTCCCAGTAGTGGCTGGGGAATAAAAGTAGGACACTCAGCTGAGACAGATGAAGGGGAGGGTCATCTTCAAAGCAGAAGTGAGTGCCAGTCACACCGTGAAATCAGCACCAACAGTATGGCTGCTGTGATGACTGAATTGCACTTACTCTACCACCAGTGGTCAGGGACTAGATTAGGGTTTTTGTGGGGAGGGGGTAAGCAGGTGGGTAGTGATGAAAAGAAGTTTCTTTAATGATAGAAATTATGGAAAAGCAATAACTGGGATAGAATATAACAAAATATCATAAAGGATTTTTTCCCAACAGAAACTTGAAAAGATGGAGCCTACATAAAATAAGTGTATGGTGTCTCTTCTAGCAGTAAGAAAGCATTTTATGTTTGCAATAAAGATTTAGTACCTTACTGAAAAAATTAAACTTTGAGAAAATGGTGTTGGTCTAAGGGTACTTTTGCTGCCTAAGGGGGATGATATTTACTACACAGCGGGATTCCATTTAGGGAGAATATAGAGGAGCTAAAAAGTAAGGTGTTTGGTACTTAATATTCTATTTGTTTGTGTGCCCAAATGTAAGATCCAAATTTGTATCTTAAGTATAATCATTTTGCTATTCTCTTAAAACTAAAGTGTAAAATTTTACATTTATTCTATAAACATGACCTTTTTTGTTGATAAATAATGGTGATTATGGGCATCCTAAAACCAAAATATTGATCAAACTCTTCCCCTTTTGTCTTTCATCTGGGTCATATCTTCTCCCCCCCTTTTAGGATAACCAGTTTCTTTGAACAACATTGTTACATTGTTCTTCCCCTTCTCACTCCTCGTATCTCTCTCTCTCTCTCTCACACACACACACACACACACACACAAACAGGGAAGAAAATAATAGATTTGTGTCAAATTGATAATGTAGTTGATTGACATTTAGAAGCCTTTTGGAAATATTGTATCAAATCAGCACTTGGGAACATTCATGCTCAGATAGTAAAACATTTAATCTCATTTTGATCTCTCCTTTTGCGAATTCTACAGCTTTATTATTTGTTTGTTTTTTTCTTTTGATTTTTTTGAGCCATACCTGATGACACTCAGGGGTTACTCCTGGCTAAGCTCTCAGAAATTGGTCCTGGTTTGGGGGACCATATGGGATGCTAGGGATTGAACCCAGGTCTGTCGTGAATTAGCTGCGTGCAAGGCAAACATCCTACCGCTTCACTATTGCTCTGGCCTACCTTTATTGGTATTTTAATTAGATTTTCTTCTTGAATATTTCTTTTTAAAAAAGGTTTAGTAATTGATGTTTCAGTACTTACAATGATATTACTTAGATTAACTTCTCATGAAGTACATATTACGGTTTATGAAAGAAATGAACAGAGAAGCCTCAATTGCAGTTACTGGCATTTAAAGAAATGAACCAACTGTTCAAACAAAGCTCTATCTATAGATCTGTGTTTAGGCAGTGCTTTCTGTACCAAGACCATTTTCTACCATGACCTAATTTCCCTTACTAGTATTCACAACCCTTCTATGAATTAGGTAACCCTTTCTATTGGCCCCACTTGAAAAGCCTGGAGAGCAAAACTAAAAAAGAAGCAATAGTTGCTGCAGTCAATACTGGGGAGCTGGTGATTGCTTAAGTTGACCAGTAGGGGCCAGGCCACACCTCTTCCTTTAGTCCCCTTTTGCACCTCATCGCCAGTCATTAGAATTGGCTTTGGATCATTTGCTGCAGTTTGTTCTAATAGAACAGGCATAATGGTGTAAGGATTTTAAAGTTTAAGCACCGAAGCCGTTGTGTGATTGTCTGGTGTTGGTGTGACCAGCGGCCCTGCATTGACGCAATTCCCTGGTGTAATTGTCCATGCAAATTTGAGCAATCTGTAATGGATGCAGGAGCTGGCATTGGCTGCAGACTTTTTCTCCTCCAGAAAACTCCAGTAATTGAAGGAACCTTTAGTCATCTCTAAAGTGGATCCATAAACAGAGCTCTTCCCATGCCCCTCTCGCACAGGCACATATTACAGAGTAACACAAGGTTAATAGGCTAAATTGACAGTCAAAATTTAAATAGTCTGCTTGCCTTAAAATCATTCTTCTCACGGGAAAGATAATAGAGCTTTATTTCAACTTGAAGCATTTTATTAAAAACAAAGATATTTAGTTTTCTTAAAGCAGACAGTTTTAAAATCACAGATTTGTTGCTTGTCAAATGGACATAGCCTACTGTAAAACAATAATTAGGAAGCAGATCATCAGGAAATTCTTTTTAGATTATTGTATATTAAAATAAAACAGCTAAAACAAATTTTAATCCAAGAGTCAGAATCAATAAAATCTAACCTATTTTCACACAAGGCTATATATTTAAAAAATTCACTGCAAATATAATTTATTTCGAATTTTTATCAAGAAGACAGTTATTTTTTCAGACACATATGAACAGAAAATGAACCAAAGATAAATAATGGACTCAAATAACATTCTCCACAGAAAATATTTCATTTGCTTAAAAAAATTGTGTCTACCAGTGAATACTTTCAACAACATTGGCAGAGGTATGCTACATAGATAAACTATTTGTTTTGAGCAGTGTTGAGAGATATATGAAATATACAAGAATATTCCAAATAAAATTTGAAGAGATATACCACCAATTTTTTAAAGCAGAAGTAGTGTGAAAATTGTTATATCCAAGCTCACATCATGAAATTCTCTAGACACAAGTAATTTTATTTCTGGCATCTATGTGTTTTGTTTTATTATTGGTCTCTCATGAAACTTACAAGATTTTGGCTTATTTTTTGCAGCCAGTCTCAATCTGTAAAATTCCAGACATGTGAGCACTGGGAGTTTTGATGGCACCTGGCAGAACTGTTTCAGAGGTTGACATTCGGAAGCAGATCATGAAACTTCATGACAGTGGCACTGCCAGAGTGTTTAGGATCTCAAGTTAGGCTTTGTTCTGTTTGAATGACTCTTCTTTGGGTTTGAATTTTCTATTGAAAATTTCCCCTCATTTGTTTATATTTCTGTCTGGTTTGAAGGATATTGCTTCACACTCTTATTGGGGACTGTTTTACATCTTTCAGTAATTCATCAAGAGTTAGCAGGAAAAATGGATTTTAAAATAATTGTATGGCAAAGTAAATTGAGCACACTCTGCTTAATGACCTAAGGTAAGTGGATAAAGTATGATAAATTATGATATGTATAAAAAGCAACTGAATCCTTGTAGCATTAATATTAGATAATCTTGAACTGGCAAACATTGAAAAATATTTCTTATTCAATATGTATGCAAATATAAAATATGTTGAAATGATTAGACATCTTAGAGTTGAGAAACAAGAGAGTATGAGAAATAGAAAGTATGTTCAAATCGAAATTCCTTTGATCCACCTTATAAAATGACTTACAAGTTAAATTGATTAATATTTATGGGTTAATGCAATATATAGTAGTTTGAAATTATCCTTTATTAAATAAATGTGTGTTAATATATTTAAGTTTTTTGTTGGAGGGTTAGGCCACACCAGCAGCATCCAAAGGTTACTCCTGAGTACTCCTTACTCCAGAAATTGCTTCTGGTAGGCTCAGGGGGTCCATAGGGAATACTGGAGACTGAAACCAGGTCTGCCTCGGGTTGGCCAGGTGCAAAGAAAATGCCCTACCACTGTGCTATTACTCTGGCTCAAATATAATTGAAAGTTGTTCTGATGGCCATATCTTTCATGATAGCTAAAGGCAGGCACAGTCATATTTCTGGAAAATCTCTTTTTATCTTTATCCCATGTATATAACTCTTTTTTCTTTAATTTTTGGGACACATCCAGTGGTACTCAAAGCTTGCTCCTGATCTGTGTTCAGGAATCACTCCTGAAGAGTTTCTAGGTGTTGGGGATCTAACCTACTCAGACATGTGCATGGCAAGCTCCCTACGTGCTGTACTATCTTTCTAGATCAGCTTTTTGTTTTACTTTTTTTTTGGGGGGGGCACATCTGGTGATGCTCAGGGTTATTCCTGGCTCTGTACTCAGAAATCGTTCCTGGCTCGGGGAACCATATAGGACGCTGGGGGATTGAACTGTGATCTGTCCTAGGTTAGCATGCACAAGGCAAAAGCCTTACCGCTTGTGCTACCACTCCGGTCCCAGGACCAGCTTCTAATTTTGTCTTTAGTGAGAAGATAACATCTCAAGGCTTATTTCTATTTGATGTGGCTGTTATTTTTAGGAGAAGGATTAAAATTAAGTAGAACTTGATTCTTCGTATGGAAAACCAGAATAAAAGTAATTATCTTAATTATATAAAATAAATCAAATCCAGTGCTTTAATTTTACAGATGAAAACATGAGACCTGGAGAGCTCCAAGACAAGCAGTCCAGCACAGGAACAAGCCAGGATAGCACCCAGGCCACTGTTCACTGGATGCCCTGGTCAGTTAGCCAAGCAATTCCTACTGGTTCTGATTTTTACTTACCTTAGAGGTTTGTACAAACCAGGCAAGAAGACTAAATAGCAGGTCTTAAAGAAAAGTATTTCAAGAAAGTAGTTGTCAACTGTTATTGCCAAGAGACCCACAGTAATAAACATAATTTTATCAAGTTGGAAATTTTAGGTGCAAACTCATATTTTAAGAGAAGAAATGACAATAATAAGAATAAGGAAAAATAATTTCCGAAAAGCATATTATAAGGATTTACCCTCTTGGGAAAGCCTGCTTAATTTATAAGAGGGATTAAAAACACCACAACTCGTATGTGTTCAAATTCTCACGCTAGGGGTGGTCAGCAAAGCTACGCTGTGCCTTTTCCACTGCTATATGGCCACTGAAGAAGAGACTCATGACATTAGTCAGCAGTTTCTGAATTTTGACCTGCCATAGGAAAGATACTGCTAGACAGGAGAAATAGATGGAGGCAATTACAAACAGCTATGTGATTGATGGTTGACATTGTCAGGGCTCCACTGTATAGCAGATTGCAATGGTGTTGAACTCCCCTTGCTACCAGTGGATGTTGCTATTGGCAACCGGGCAGTGAAGCCAATAAAAAGGCAAGAAAATGAGAGGAAAACTCAACCTTAGTGGAAGCCAGAGGGTTTGTGCTGTAAATTATGTTCCCCTTAGCAGAATGCAGTATCAACGTTCAAGGTACCACAGCTTATAGCTGCCTGCAGTCTCTATCAGACCCTGGGTCTAGCTAGATCATAAAACACAGGCTTAAAATTTCACTCGAGATAGATTGGCATCTGTCTGCCTAGGCTATTTCTATATTGTTGGGGAGGATAGCAGATGTGCGTTCATCTCTGTCTCAAAATGGGATTTTCAATTACCATTTGTGATATAAACATGATGTGGCACAAAAGCCAGAAATATTGGGCATGTTTGAGACACAAGACCAGGGTCTGTCTCTAACTCCACCCACTTTTTACTCACATCTGAAGGAGTGGAGAGTGCCAGCTGAAGCCATTTTCCTTTACAGGGAAGTGATTCAGAAAATGGGATTAATAAAATATATAAATCTAAACAGCCTCCTCTTACCTGCTCTGCAGAGGCAATTTTTTCCAGCTCTCATTTCTCCCCCTCTTTCTCCAGTCTTCTCCACAGAGACAGCTGGAGAACATTATTTTTTTTTCAAGATCTTTCTACCTTCTTTCTCTCTTTTCTCAAAATCCTCATTGACCATATATCCCTTTTGTAAGAAACACAAACAGGATTCCACATTCTACTTTATTTATGGAAGTGCTGTAAAAATTGAGTTTACCATTCCCTTGGAAGTTTTATCAACTGCCTTAGTTGGTACCTCTCCTCTATTATTTCTTGCCATTTAGAATTTTTCTTCCCCATTGCTTACCTACTCCTCACTCACTTCCATTTGGGTATTTTAATGGACCTATTCTTTAATCGTGTCTTGCATGCTTTCTATGTAACAGATAAATAATGTGCTTTATGAATTGTGTTCCTGTATCTTTAAGATTGGGCAGTAAAAGCTAACAATAGATACTTAATTGGGATAACGATAATAAAATTAGTTTGCATATTTTAATTTTCAGAGCTGGAATGAACATCAAGGGTCCATCTAGTTTAAGGATTTTGCAACTTCCAAGATTCCTTTATGTGTATAATACACAAGATGAGGATTTTCTAGGGGTTTTGCATCCTTTAATTCTGGTATTCAAACAAAATAGCTCAGGGGATTATATTGGATATAGGGCATTAAACCTAGGTTGCCCGTGTGCAAAGGATGCATCCTACTTGCTGTACTATCTCTCTGTCCTGATTTTGTCCTGTAGATATTTTATCTGTTAGGGGTTTCTTGTGAGACTTATTTAAACAAAGAGTTCTAAAATAGAAATATGTTTGAAAATAATTTCTTGATGTAATTTCCTTTCATACATGAGGGAAACAGATGGAGAGAGGTTAGGTGATTTGTTCTAAGAAATTTGGACATTGGTACCTGAGCTAGGAATATCAGCTTAACTTCTAAGCAAGTGTTCTCTAAATAAGGTATACCATGTCTTCAACCACAGGTAAAATGGGGAGTAAAGCAGCTTTTTCATCATTGCCTCTATTGATTATAATTTACCCCTTTATTTATTATAAACCTTTTTTTTTCAGTTTTTGGGCTATACCCAACAGTCCCCAGGCCTTACTTTTGGCTCAGAGTAAGGGATCACTCCTGATGGGATTGAAGGACCATTTGGGATGCTGGGATCAAACCTAGCTCTACCATGTGCAAGGCAAGCAATCATTCTATTCTCTGTACTATCTCTGTTCCCTAAACCTGACTTTATTTTTTGGGGGGAGGGCACGTCTAGGGGCACTCAGGGCTTACTCATGGCTCTGAACTCAGAAATTGCTCCTGGCAGTTTCAGGGGACCATTTGGAATGTCGGAAATAGAACCCAGGTCCGTCCTGGGTTGGTCTCATGCAAAGCAAACACACTACTACTGTGCTATCTCTCCAGTTCCTAAACCTGACTTTCTATTGAATCTTTTTTATCTGCTAAAATTACTATTTATTCAATTTCCATGAATTATTTCTTACCCTTCAGGGGAAAAAAATGGAAAACCTATGCATTTGGATTTCTGCTGATATTATTCCCTTTTCTTTGATTTTAGTCCAAAACTTATGAGAAGAATTCCAAAATTCAGCTATGTCTTGTGAAATGTCTCTTTGGTGGAAATAGTTCTAAATGATTAGGTTTCATGTAGGGCAAATCCAGCTAAAGATTTCCTTTCATCCATACTTTAATTAAAGTCTGTTACTCCATTCCTATGCTTAATCTACAGTGAAAGTTGAATTGAAAACTGGGAAAGGGGAATCACAACTTTAATGCAGGGCAATGAATCCTGCATAAACTCCAAAGGCATTAGCTGCATTCCTACTATGGGATTTTAAAAACAGATTGGTTGATATTTGTATAGATAACACAATCGATCTTTTAGTGAGGCAATTTTAAAAGGCTCTGATTCATGATTATGAAACTTTAGAGTGAAAAACAAGACACCTTTACAGAATACAAATTGGTATTCTTGGGATAATCTGCAGAAAGAATACTTAGGAGAGGATGCAAAGGCAGGCATTGTTGGCCTGTAACAAATAGACTCCAGATGATACAAAATAAAACTTACTAATGAGGTCTTGCCTATCTTGTAGTATCTCAGCTCAGCAAGAGCAGAGCCCTCTGTTCTCTTCTCATAGGGTCTTCTGCCCAGGCCTATCTCAGTCCCAGTATATTCATCAAGAAGCGTGGATGGTCCAGGGCCACACTTCAAACTCTGTTTCCTCTATCCTGCCCTGCTGATTTGGCTTCAGTGTGAAACCCTAGGCGTGCTTCCCAGAACATTAAGACATTAAATCTGTCTGGGGTATAAAGAAACTGAAGGATGTTACTGAACCCAGGCTGGTCCTGAATTCAGAACACAGTTATTCGGTGGCAGCAGTTGAGTTTGAAGTTTGATTTCTATCATCCTCAGGCACTACGAGGCTGGCAGGGGAGGCAGAGGCCACAGGCTTGAGCAGTCTCTTCTGGTGCAGCTCTTCCCATTTACTTCTGTTGGCAGCCACTGAATCCAGCATTGGCTTCAGCTTCACATTGATCTTCACCAAGGCCTATATTCAAGCACAAAACAGGAGAGTCACTGACAGACTTCTATCATTTTGCGGTGAGCAGAGTGGAAACAGGAGGAAATGAAAGGGAAGATGATTTTTGGCAAACACAAGTTATTTACCGTATTTTCCGCCTTATCAGACGACTTTTAAAATAAAAAAAAGTCAACCAAAAATCAGGGGTCGTCTTATACACCAAGTATATCCCTAAAAATGTTTTGATATGCTGCTAAACGAAAATCGTCTGGATATTGCCACGAAACAAATTTACCAACTCGATCCTGCACCAATCTCTGCAAGACTGCTCTGACCACCTCTCTAACTCAGCCAATCCCAGCAGGCTTTTGATGCATGCAAATTAGACAATGTTCCATACCCGAATCTACACTGTCAAAAGCCTGTTCAGATTGGCCAGGGTCCGAGAGGAAGTCTATTACAGTATAATCTTTGAATCTTTGCTTGTTGTGATTGGCTCGCTGTGCTACATACAGTTGCAGCATAGGAATGTTCTGTCTTATACAGCGAATATAAGCCTAAATCAGGGGTCGTCTTATACACCCGGTGGTCTTATATGCTGAAAATCAGTATAAGAAGTAAATAAGCATTTGCTGCGTGTTATCCGAGTAGAGACTATTTGGGAAATGAAAAAAAAAAAAAAAACACAGACAAACCTAAAACCAAACATAACTTTTCTGGGTATCAAAGACATAAAAATTTTGGTATCTGGGCTAGGGAATTAACACAGAGATTAAGGCACTTGACAGATCCCAGTTTATTCCTAGTTGGGTAAGCGTTGTTCTCAACGCACAAAGCTGTCGGAGGTCCCTGATGGGTCAGATGTGGCTCTTGCATCCTCTTAAAATAAAAGAAACAAGCAAAAACAAACAAACAAAAATCAAATAAACCCTACCATCTTACCTGAGAGAGGAGGGACTTTTATTTATGAACACATGTGCTAAATACCTTGCCAGTTGCTCTACTGACTTTACTATTTCTTCAGGTGATAAACATGTCCCTTTCATGTTAAAATAAGTTACTAATTTTTCAACAATAGGAAGATAAGAATCCAGTTATAAAATTCCATTTGCTGATCTGTTTTTGAAGCTATGGCCAATAGTCAAGGATAAGAGAATAGTCAATTACAGAGAACGACTCCATAGAAAAAAACAAGGATGCAGGATAGAGGGAAATTCTAATTATTACTATACATCTTGAAATTGTGTTGTTTAATCTTTATCAATAATAACCTTCAATAATCTAAATCGGAAACCTTTACGCTTGCAATTCATATGTTTTTAAAAGGATCTGAGATAGGAAGAAAACAAGAAACATTTTTTCTTCTTTTCTGTTGATTTCTGTGATTTCCTATTGTCATTGAATTGAGGTAAGGTCTAATGATAGGAAGCAATACCTACCTATTTTCCTTCCTGTCACCTAGCCATCTTGAATAGAGATAGAAATCCATGAATTCTGACACTGTTCATTGTATGAATGAGTTATATTTCTTGGGTCTCTCTATACCTTGAGCATCTATAAAAAGTGACTTCAAATCTCTAATGCTCTGAGTGCTCTGAGGATCTTTCACATAATTGGTCTTTTCATGACATCCAACTCATACTTCCTTATACTCTTTGTTTGATATCTTTCTTGAGTTTACTTGGCTTCCTTGACTCTACACCCTTCCTTCCTTCTTCCTTCCTTCCTTCCTTCCTTCCTTCCTTCCTTCCTTCCTTCCTTCCTTCCTTCCTTCCTTCCTTCCTTTCTCCCTCCCTCCCTCCCTCC
>PVKC010042369.1:0-11968 GCA_004027635.1 Crocidura indochinensis
AAAAAAAAAAAAAAAAAAAAAAAAAAAGAGGTTAAAAAAAAAGTTTCAGAGGATAAGAGAGATAGCCCAATGGGTGGGAGTGTATGCTTGGTTGGCAAGATTGCTGAGTTCAATTGCTGCACCTCATAGTCCCCAGAGCAACATTAAGCACTGAGCTAGGAGTAACCCTGAGCATTATAGGATGTGCTTCCTGTGAGGGCTGGGCTGGGTAGTAAAGGTGGTGACCTCTGAGTGTTGTGAATGGGGACGGCCTCAGCAGAGAAGTCACTTCTCTGGATGCTGCTCTACCTCCTAGGCCGAAATCGAGAAATTTCTCAAGGAAGAAATGTAAGTGGGCCATCTTAGGTCACATTCTCAACCATGGGCCAATCACTGCCACTGTCAATTTTTTGGTCCTGGTTCTTTTAACTTGGAATTTTTTGTTGTTTTTGTTTTTATTTTTGGGGTCACACCTGGTGATTCTTAGGGCTTACTTCTGGCTCTGCACTCAGGAGTTACTCCTCAGTGATGCTCAGGGGACCATTTGGGCTGAAGATTAAACCCGAGTCACATGTGCAAGGCAACTACCCTACCTGTTGTACTATCACTCTTGGCCCTTGACTTGGAATCTTGATAGCTCTTTTTCCAAAAGGAGAGGCTGTTATAGAGAATCCAAACAATAAAATGGCAAGGAAAGAAGGAAGAGATGCAAAAGCAGTCATATTCAAAGAGTTTGATAACAAGGCTCAAATTCTCATACAATTTGGAAATACTATAAATCCTTGGACAGCCTGAGTTTTAGGTGCTCAGACCTACTTAAATCCATATTCTTGTTCACAGATTCAACAAATGGTGGTGTGAGTTGTGGAACCTGTTTGGCAAAGGAGGAACCAGCATGAGGGGCATGAGCACTTATGGAACTTGGGTCTGGGCATATCCTAAAACCAACCCCCCAGGAAAACTAATGGATCATAGTTAAGTTTTGGAGGAGTCAAAATTTAATCCCAGGACTTTTTTTTGACTGACTCCCACATTGTTCACAGGTCAACTAAATAATGAAAATAGGATTAGGAATAATAAGAGATTTATCTAATAAACTAGAGGGTCTTCAAAGCAATTTAAGGGATCAATTAGAAAGTCAGCTCTGAACATTTTAAATCGTTTTTTATTAAAGCAGGTGCATTCTGGGGGAGTTGACTAATGCAAGGTCATGTTCTTTATTTGGGTCCCTACTAATTCATTTACACAACAGGTTTTATTAGAAATCATTGCTTGCAGCACTTACATATTTATAACATATATTTTAGTGGGCTAATGTGCATAAGTGAACTTCTGCATAAATGCTCAATAATCTTTGAACTTATGTTTAATCTTTCGTGAATTCAGTAACTCATTCATTACTTAGATATTGAGTAGATACTATAGACCAGATATTCTATTGGACTCATGTAGTTTCTGTTCTCAGAGTGCCAGGAGAGATACAATAAATTTTACTTGGAAGACAGAGGAAGGAAGGGAATGAAAGAGAAAGAGAGAGAGCCTGCTTTATCAGTGTATAGATTCATATGTTATTCTCATCCAAACACACCAAAATAACATTTGAAAAATATTCCAGATAACTAAATATCAGAGAACTTTTCATTCTAGAGTGAAATAACTGATTTGAAATTCCCTTACATAGCTGAAGCATTCTGCAAATAGAATGTTCAAAAAAGAGAAAAAAATCATTGTGTGCAGCATGGAGGTAGCTTCCTTCCAGTTTGCTTCTCTGTATAGATTGTTCCCTCTGTGCTCAGCAGGTTCTAAGTGGTGCAGGGGATCAACGCTGCACACAAACCAAGCACTTTATCCTCTGTACTATCTTTCAGGCCCTACAAACTACTGTTTGCAATGATTAGTCTCTAGTGACTAAGTTTTTTTCTTTTTCTCTCTTTATCCTTCTAACAGGCTTTAGAGCCTTTGAAGGCAGTCCTTGATATTAAAGCCCTAGTACTCAAAATACTGGGTGTTGTTTTTGTTTGTGTTTTGGGGGACATACCCAGCTGTGCTTAGAAGCCACCCCTATAGGTACTTGGGGGACCATATATGGTGCCAGGATTTGAATCTATATCAGAGTTGCAGCCATATGCGAGACAAGTGGTTTTATCTTATTTTATTAAAAACAATTGTAATCTACAGAGTTCTTCATACAATGAGTCAGGGACCTTCCCACCACCAGTGTCAACCTCCCTCCACCAATGGACCCAGAGTGCATCCTTTCCCACCACCCTTTGCCCCCTGGCCTGACAGTATAACAGGTCCCTTTGAGTTTAGATTGTTAAAGTTTAGGAGGCAAGTGTTTTAAATTAACTTGTGTTCTATCTTTCTAGCTTGATCTCTGTTTCTGAGGGGGCTCCAGGGAAATACCTTCTTAGAATCAATTTTTCACTGAACAGTACCATCTCTGGGAGTCTGCCTTAGATTTTACCTTTCCCCTGCTGGACTAATCATGGAGCCTGATTTGTCCTGGGGATCTGTGACTCACATTTGAATTTGATGCTCAGGCCCCAGCTCCAATAGGAATAACTCTGGGCTTGGGAGCATTGCTTAGAGTGACTCAAGAGATATAGCTCAGGCCAACATTTTGTTTTCTTTTTTTTTTTTTTCTGGGCCATACCTGGAGGTGCTCAGAGATTACTCCTGGCTCTGCACTCAGGAATTATTCCAAGTGGTGCTCAGTAAACCATATGGGATGCTGGAGATTGTACCCAGGTTGTTTATGTACAAGAAAAAATACCCTCCCCACTGTACTGTTACTCTGGCTCCTCAACTCAACTTTTATACAGAAGAGGGACTCTCCTGAGGCAGAGAGATACTACAGCAAATAGAATTGCCTGCCTTACATGCAGCCAACCCTGGGTTTGATCCCAAGGTACCACATATGATCTGCTAAGGACCACCAGGAAGAAACCTTGAGCACAGCTAGGTGTGGCCAAGCAACAAACAGGAGGAAGTTGGAGATAGCATCCAAGAAGGGTCTTTGTGACCATCACACAGGACATCCATGAGCACCTATGGTGACACTGGTCACCAGCAATCCCTGTACACTCCACCCTGTGTCCTGTAGTCACTTAAACAAGTTGTCAGATGCTTTGAATTTTGAGGCATGACCTCAGGATTCAAAGTCCCAGGGAGGAAGAACTGATTAGCCTTGTTCTAAGCGCCAACCAGAGGGCCAGGGAGATAATACAGAGACAAATAGAGCACATATATTACATGTTTCAACAGCCACAGGAGTGACTCCAAAACCAAGCTAACAAAAAAGTGCTAATGAAGCCATGAGATAAGACCCCCCCCCCCTTACGTATTTCCATTGCCTAGAACGCAGACATAATTGCTGGAACCTTGGTTGCCCACTTAGTCTTGGAGGCTAAGTCATATGGGGGAGGTGGGTTGTTTTTGTTTTCGAAAAATAAGATTTATTTTTCAAAAGATAAGTTATTGAGTTAATATGCTTACTTTTAAACTTATTTTTGTTTTTATTTTATTATTTAATTGTTAAATAACCTAAGGTTATAGAATTATTGTATCTATTTAAAAAGAAAAATTTCATTCAATAGTATAAGGCATTGCCGAAGTGATGGCACAATGGGTAAGGCAAATGCCTTCCACATAGCCAACAAAGGACGGTCCCTGGTTAGAATCCCGGCTTCCCACATGGTCCCTTGAGCCTGCCAAGAGTGACTTCTGAGCATAGAGTCAGGAGTAACCCCTGAGTACCCCTGGGTATGACCTAAAAAACAAAACAAAACAAAATAGTATAAGGAGTGGATTGGAGAGATATTTAAGCCAGCTGCCTTGTATGCCCAGGTTCAATCACTGGCATCCATATATGGTCCCCTGAGCATCTGCCAGGAATGATCCTTAATCATGAAACCAGAAGGAAGTCCTGAGCACGAACAGAATGGCTCCCCAATGCAAAATGTAACAAAATATAGGATAGCCAGAGTGGTAGCACAGTGGTAGGTCAATTGCCTTGCATGCGGCGGACCTAGGACAGACCTGGGTTCGATCCCTATATCCCATATGGTTCCCCGAGCCTGCCAGGAGCAATTTCTGAGCACAGAGCCAGGTGTAACCTCTGAGTGTCCCTACCCCAAAGCAATATATATATATATTTTTAAATATATAATGTACATAATTTATATATCATTCATTTGTCCAACTATTAACTATGTAAAGCATTCCTTGATATTTTAGATTAAAGTGATTACAAATCAAAGTAATTACTGTAGTTAAAATAATATCTAAAAATAATTCTCAATAAAAAAAATATACAATACTGGGGGCCAGAGAGATAGCACAGCAGTAGGGCATTTGCCTTGCACATGGACTACCGGGAAGGACCCGGTTCAACTATTGGCATCCCCAGCCTGCCAGGAGTGATTTCTGAGTGCAAGTCAGGAGTAACCCTCTGAGTACTGCCCGTTGTGGCCAAAAACAAAAACAACAACAAAAAAAACCCACAAAAAAAACCTCACCATACAATATTGAGTCTGGAGCAATCGCACAAGAGGTAGGGTGTTTGCCTTGGACACAGCTGACCTGGGACCAACCCAGGTTTGATCCCCAGCATCCCATATGGTTCCCCGGCTGCCAGGAGCAATTTCTGAGCAAAGAGCCAGGAATAACCTCTGAGTGCCACTGGGTGTGGCCGAAAAACAAAACAAAACAAAAAACAATAAACAAACCCACAACAATATTTTTTCTATTTATTAAAAAATTCCAATATACTTTATATTCAAATTAGAGAGTAAATCTGTGTTTTGGGGCAATGCACTTTTCTGAAATCCAACAATTATGTCGCATATTAATTTTAGAGGTTTGGGAGGCATATCTGCTGTGCTCAGGGCTCCTCTGGGATCTCTGCTCAGGAATTATGCATGGTGGTGCTTGGGGAACCATATGCAGGATCAGGAATAGAAGCAGGCTCAGCCGTGTGCAAGGGAAGCACATTTATCCTTGTACTATCTCTCTGACCCCCTTTTGAAATTATATTCAGCAAAGTTAAAACATTATATTCCATAGTTTTTATTTTTTATTTCGGAGAGGGAATTCTGAGCCACACCTGGCAGTTCTCTGGTGTTATTCCTGTCATTGTGCTCAGGGGACACTGCTGGTGGTGTTCTGGGGACCATGCTGGTCACACATAAGGCATGTGGCTTAATCCCTGCCTATCTCTTCATTTATTTTCACAGTATTGTGATTATTTGGTAAAAAAAATAAATTATTTGGTAAAGCATAAGTATGTCACAAACCATGCATTCAAGCAAATATATTTCAATATTGCATAAATATAATATTTTCTAATCCTTCTAAGGTACAAATTATCATGATTAAATAAATATTCCTATATACATCTTATCCTCTGCATTAAAAAATACGGGGTTTGGGGGGCTGGAGAGATGGCATGGAGGTAAAGGCATTTGCCTTAAATGCAGAAGGTCAGCAGTTCGAATCCCGTCATTCCATATGGTCCACCGAGCCTGCCAGGAGAGATTTCTGAGCGTAGAGCCAGGAGGAACTCTTGAGTGCTGCTGGGTGTGACCCAAAAAACAAAAAAAAATGGGGTCTTCAGTATTGCAGCAGAAGTGCAGAAGTTTATATCTTTTTTTTGTTTGTTTTTTTTGGGTCACACCCGGCAGTGCTCAGGGGTTACTCCTGGCTCCATGCTCAGAAATTGCTCCTGGCAGGCACGGGGGATCATATGGGGCACCGGGATTTGAACCGATGACCTTTTGCATGAAAGGCAAACGCCTTACCTCCATGCTATCTCCCAGGCCCCCCCCCCCTTTTTTTTTTTTTGGTATTGGGCCACAGGTGGTGGTGCTCAGGATTACTACTGATTTTGTGCTCAGGGAACCACTCCTGGCAGGGTCCTAGAGACTGTATAGGGTACAAGGGATTGAACCTAGGTCGTCGACTGTGTGCAAACTTAGCTCCCTGTCCACTATCTCTCCAGCTTCTAGTTTCTGTAATTTTATATTAAAAGTGATAAATGCCTTTAACCAGAGTGGATGCCAAGAAAACAAATGGTTTGTATGATGTTTAAGCCAGGTGTATTCAGGCGGTTGAAGAGAAACAACAAGGATTGTGGATGGCTCCCTCAGCTCTAGATGGCCTACATCGGCCTTGCTGAAATTCCTCTTGTAAGCGCTCAAGCACCAACCACAATAGCTTGTGCTGACCTTTGCCTGCCACAAATCGAGCCCTGCCGGGCACGCTCCACTGTCTTTTCTACTGTGACTCACCCAATCCTCCTAGCAACCCTCTAATGCAGCTGCTGTTATTCCTCCCACTTGGCCAACACAGAGATGGGTGTAGAGAACTATAGTGACCTGCCCTGGGTCGAATGGCTGAAAGAGGCACAGTCAGCACACAGAGCTCCAAGGATCAGAGGTGGGAGTGCTCAGCCCAGTCTGGATCTGTGCTGTAAGCACACTTATGGCAATGCCACAGGGCTTCCACCATACTCAGCTTGAGTGCTTCTTTAAATCTGGGGGAGAGGAGGGAACGAATCAAAGAGATAAAGTACAAGGGTCAAGGCTGTTGCCTTGAATCCTGACAATACCAGTTCAAATCCTAGCATCACATGTGCTCCCCAAACACCACTAGGGATCACTCATGAACACAGAGCCAGGAATTGCCCCTGAACACTGCTGGGGAAAAAGGAAACAAAGAACTGACTTTGAGTGGTAGCCACATCCACTAGGGCTCAGGGTGCCAAACTCAATGCTTGAGTATCCTTTCCTGCAATTTTCAGGGAACCACGAGGTGCCAAAGATCGAACTCTGGCACCCTACACACAAAACATGCACTTTAGTTCCATGAGCTATCTCCCTGGCCCTACTTCTGTTTTCTTTTCTCTTTTGTAGGAATAATGGGAGCACTCTAAGCAGTGCTCAAGCGCCCTGGGACATGGACAGGTAATATTTCGGGCAGTACGATGCTCAGGCTCAGAACTGTGATTCTTCTTGGGCCAGGGGTCTGGATGCCCCAGAGACCTAACCCAAGGCCCTGTGTGCTCCCAGCATGCACTGAGACCCACACTAGCTCCATTGTTCCCACTGTTTTCAAGCTTTCTATTTTAACCCACAAGGTTAAAAGGATCTTCATGATTTCTCCCCACATCAAACCAGTTGCAACAGACCCATCAAGAGCTCAAAGACCTCAGTAAAGCTTTCAAAGAAATCATGGGACCTGAGCGATATTACAACTAATATGCCTTGCACATAGCCAACGTAGATTTGATGTCCTGACAGACCATGTGGTCCCCGCAAGCCCGCCAAGAGTAATTTCTGAGTATAGAGTCAGGAGTAAGCCCTGAGTGCTGCTGATGTGGCCCTAAAATAAAACAAAACAATATATAGAAATTAATTATCACAAGTTTACTTTTATTGATTTATTTTCAGGTAATTCTATTTGCTAATACTTTAAGTTTTATTGCACCATGTGATAATGAAAAAACTAGATTTGTTATATGCCTGCCAAGAAAGAAACCTGAGGGGTGGAAGGAGATATTGGTGGAGGGAAGAGGACATTGGTGGCGGGATTGGTGTTGGAACACTGTCTGCCTAAAACAAATATATTAGGAACAACTTTATAAGTCATAATATCTTAATCAACAGTCTAAAAAAAGGAAGTTATTAAGCTAAAATATGGGACTGAAGTGATAGCACGGTAAATAGGGCATTTGCCTTGCATATGGTCAATCCAGGGTCAATCCCTGGCATTCTCTATGGTCACCAACACCTGCCAGAAGCAATTTCTGAACACAAAGATAGGAGTAATACCTAAGTGCCACTGGATATGGCCCACCCCGCCTCAAAAAGCTGTTAACTAAAATAAATTTCTTTTTTTTTTTTTTTTTTTTGGTTTTTGGGTCACACCCGGCAGTGCTCAGGGGTTACTCCTGGCTCCATGCTCAGAAATTGCTCCTGGCAGGCACGGGGGATCATATGGGGCACCGGGATTCGAACCGATGACCTTTTGCATGAAAGGCAAACGCATTACCTCCATGCTATCTCCCGGGCCCCTAAAATAAACTTTTTTAAGTACATATATGAACCCATGAGCCAAGAGAGAGTAAAGGGCTTAAGGAACTTACTTGTCTTGCATGCAGCAGACCCTGATCCCCTCAAGCACCACCTGGAGAGACCCCAGAACCTGAGGCCAGAGTATCCTTGTGTGCTGTCAGTGTGGATTCCCAAATAAGAAAGCATCAATGAATCCATATTTGCCACTGCTTTTGCTAACATTATGGAGAGTTTTGCTGCTTCTACCAAGCAGAAAGGAGCCATCACCCATCATTCACTCACTCTACCACATTCTGGAGCAAGCACAGTTGCAAGGCAAGTGACACCACAGCAGCAGGCAAGGACATGCTCATGTTCTGGATAGGGGGAGGTGAGTGGTGTCAAAGTCAGCAAGCACCCCAGAAACCTCTGTCAGGCACAAAGGAGGGCTGCCAAAAAAAATAGGGGTGTGCTGGGTGCCTGGGAAAGACCAAAGGAAGAGCTGAGCTGAGACTTGGATGTGAAAAGCAGTTCCTAGAGCTGGGGAGGGCCTTGCTGGCAGGGGGAAGGCATGAAGGAATGTAGTGTTTGCAAGGCACAGAGACGGGCTCCAGGAAGCCAGAGAGTGCAAGGGCTGAAGTCAGGAAATTTGATGTGCCTGATCACATCAGCCAAGATGGTCAGCTTCAGTGGGGCTGGCAGGTGCTTGAAGCAGAAAAGAACTCATTGCAGGCATTTGGGCAATATAGAAAACATTATCACTTTGCTGGGGGACCAGCCATGAACACTAATGGGGTAAATGCAAAAATAATGGAGGCAGAGATCCAGTTCCTGTTATGGAAACCAAGCTTTGGAAAGAACAAGAGAAGCTCTATTCTTTCAAATGTCTCTTTAGTATTTATTTATTGCTTTGGTTTCAGGGCCATGGCAATGACACAATGCTCAGGGTTACTCCTGGTGATGGTTGGTGGACCTCCATGTTACCAGAGCAGAGACCAAATTCAGGCTTCTTGCATACAAAGCATAATACAAAGCATGCACTCAGTCTCCCTTTGACCTACGTTTTTCTGACCCTCTATTCAACTTTCTTATTTTAGTGGGATAGGGCTCTGGGGGGTATACCTGGTGGTACTCAAGGCATACTTCTGTCTCTGTGTTCACAGATTATTCCTGACAGCACTTGGAAGAGCATATACAAGTACCAGGGACCAAACTCAGATTAGTTGCATTCAAAGCAAGTACCTTACTTACATCAACACTCTTAAAGATGGTAGGACATTTGCCTGGCTGAACCAGGACGAACACCAGTTTAATCCTTGGCATCCCATATGACCCCCCCCAAACCAGAAGTGATTTCTTACTGTAGAACCAGTGACCCAAAACAACAACAACAACAACAACAACATAAATTACTCTTAAAGGAACCACTGCTGAAAGCTTACTGTCCCTTCAATGACCAAGATATAGACACTCAGCTGCAATGGGCACCAAGGAGCAAGGCTGGGAAATGTCTTTACACTGAGTGCATGCCCACTGTAGGTAAAATGGGCATTTGTTACTAAAAAATAATAATCTAACATATCCCGTTCCCATTTTTTAACCTGCTAAAGGATAAAAAGCAGCTAACTCAGAGACATATATCTGGGTAACTCTGCCTGAAGGTCACATGAAATAAAGCCTGAAAATTGCTAACAAGGTTCCCAACAGACACAATAATATCAGCTGGCATCAGAAGAAAAACCACAGATAGATCCCTGTAAACTTTTACAAATCAGCTCCCAGGGCTGGAGAGAGAGCATAGTGCATGGGGGACTTGCATGAAGCCAACTCAGGTTCCATCTCTGGAACTCTGTATGGTCCCCCCAAAGCCCCACCAGGAGAGATTTCTGAAAACAGAGCTGGGGTAAGCTCTGAAAATTGCCAGAGGTGGCTCAAAAACCAAAAACTACTAAATAAATTCCAGAACTAAATAAACAGCTCAATGGACTGAGTTGGGGTTTAATCCCCAACACCACATAGTCCCAAGAAACTTTGGAGACAATAGGCCCCAGCCCCCTAAAAAACAAATAGAAAATAAAGCTACAGAAAACCAAAAAGAACATAAAAAGGAGGAGGAGTGGAGTGAGTACTCCTAGCTTTGCAGGATGCACTACCCATAGGTTCTTCTACCTTCCTCTTGCCTCGGCCTTTTTGTCTCAGTGATTTCTGCTGACAGAGCTCCAGCTTTATCTGTCACCTCCACACCCAACCCTGCCATTCACAAAGAGCCACTGTGTCCCTGGGCGGCTCCGTCCAGACAGTGTTCTGAGTCTTTCTGGTCACACCTACCATCTAACCTTTGTCCCTCAGCTGTCCCCAGCCTTCTAAATCAATGGTTTCTCCACTTGGCTGATCCCAACACACACACACACACACACACACACACACACACACACACACAAAAATGGAAAGTTTGACAAAAATACAAATTCCTGCACCCGTCCCTTCTCAGGAGCCCATCAGAGAAATCTCTTTGCGTCTCCGTTTACGTCAGAGTTTCTGGGTTGCTTTGTTTGTTTTTCTTCCTCCTGATGAAATGACTCAGCAACTTTAGTGCCCAATTATTAGAGATCAGTGTATCCTGAAACACAGTCCTAGACAGAGTAGAATCCTTCAGCAACTCTTAATCCCCATTTGACAGATCAAGAAACTGATGCTCAAAGAGGGCAAGCACATTAGGTGAGGTTATAGTGCTAATCAGTGGGGTAACTGGGAGTTTGGCTTCTGAGAACTTTAATGCTTCGTCTTTCTGTTCCCCCACCAGGGTACTCTGGCCAGATAGGTCATATCAATATTAACTAGGAAAGAAAGAGTGAGGGGGTCGGAGCTACAGTACAGTGGGTACAGCACGTGCCTTGCAGCAACTGACCCATGTTCAACTTCTAGCATCTCATATAGTCCCCCAAGTTCACTCCTGGAGTGATCCCAGAGCCCTGAGCAAAGTGTAACCCCCCTCCAAAAAAGAAATAAGGAAGGAAGGAAGGAAGGAAACGAGGGAGGAAGGAAAGAAATGAGGGAGGGAGGGAGGGAGGGAGGAAGGAAGGAAGGAAGAAAGGGAGGAAGGAAGGGAAGAAGGAAGGAAGGAAGGAAAAAAAAGTATTGAATTGTAGAGTTGTTGAATTGTAGGTTGAATGTCCCACAGTCCCCAGAGGGGAAAGGAGAACCTCATAGCCCCTATTCGAGTAGGATAGGAGAAGCTTGTCCGGTAGCAATTCTCACAATAAATAACTCATAAGATATGAAGGTTTTAGCACGTAAGAAACTCACACTGCAAGCTGTTCACCCACATAGAACCACAAGCCTAGATGGCAGCTTAAACTCAGGCCTCCTCACCAGTATTTATTGAAATGGGGGCATTGGTGATGGGAAGGTTGCACTAGTGAAGGGGCGTATTTTTATGTCTGAAACCCAACTTGTTTTTATGACTGAAACTATGATCATGTTTGAAATCACGGTGTTTAAATAACGATATTATTATTTTTAAAAATAATCCCCACCCTGGGGAGTGGGGAAGCCAGATGAAAGGGCAATGGGGAAACAAAACCAATGGAAATAAATTAAGATATATATGAGGATAAAATCAAATTGAGATATATATGAGAACTAATTCAAAGGCTTTTCCTGAGTCTCATCCTTTGCAGACATGTTTACCATCATCCCTTCTTTCCCAAGTATGCTGTGGTTCAGATGTCTCTTATCAAAAGATATCAAAGCAGACACCAAAAAGGGTGTTGAAATGTGTGTGTGTGTGTGTGTGTGTGTGTTCGTTCACTGGGATGTCCTTTCTGTAAAGAAATGAACTCACATTCACATCTACCCACTAAAGCTCAGCACATACTTCTGAAAATCTAGGAAAACTCAGCAAAATATCTCCCTCAGTGGGCAACATATTATCT
>PVKC010042370.1:0-11967 GCA_004027635.1 Crocidura indochinensis
TAAAGTTTTTCTTCTGTGTCCCTTTGTAGTTCACATATAATTTCAGGACCTGTGGTCAGAGAAGTTAGCCTGCAAAATTTCTATCCTCTTGATATTATGGAGGTATGTTTTATGTGCTAGCATGTAGTCTATCCTGGAGAATGTCCCATGTACATTAAAGAAGAATGTGTATCCAGGCTTCTGGGGGTGGAGTGTCCTGTATATATCTACTAGGCGTCTTTCTTCTATTTCTCTTTTCAGGTCTAGTAGTTTCTTGTTGGGTTTCAGTTTGGTTGGTCTGTCAAGTGTTGACAATGCCATGTTGAGGTCTCTCACAATTATTGTGTTGTTATTAATATTATATTTCATATTTGTCAACAATTTATTAAATATTTTCTGGCCCCTCATTCGGTGCATATATGTTTAGGAGAGTGATTTCTTCCTGCTGTACGTATCCCTTGATTAATACAAAATGTCCATCTTTGTCCTTTACAACTTTCCTAAGTTTTCCTAAGTTTACATCATCTGATATTAGTATGATCACTCCAGCTATTTTATGGGTGTTGTTTGCTTGGATGATTTTCCTCCAGCCTTTTATTTTGAGTCTATGTTTGTTTTGAATATTCAGGTGCATTTCTTGTAGGCAGCAGAAGGTTGGATTGAGTTCTTTTGATCCATTTAGCCACTCTGTGTCTCTTAATTGGTGCATTTAGTCCATTGACTTCAAGAGATAGAATTGTCCTGGGAGTTACTGCCATCTTTATATCGAAGTTTGTTGTGTCTGTTGGTCAGTCTTGTCTTAAAGTAGGCCGTTCAGTTTTCTTTTAAGAATGGTTCTGAGTCTGTAAAGTTTCTGAGCTGTTGTTTGTCTGTGAAACCATGTATTGTTCCCTCAAACCTGAAAGTGAGTTTTGCTGGGTGCAGTATTCTAGGCAAAGCATTTATTTCATTGAGTTTTGTCACTATGTCCCACCACTGCCTTCTGGCCTTGAGTGTTTCCAGTGACAGATCTGCAGTAAATCTCAAGGATGTTCCCTTGAATGTAATTTCTCTTTTCGATCTCGCTGCTTTCAGAATTCTGTCTCTATCTGTGGGATTCGTCATTGTGACTAGGATGTGTCTTGGGATTTTTTTCCTAGGGTCTCTTTTAGTTGGTACTCTTCAGGCATGCAGGATTTGATTACATGTATTCTTTCACTCTGGTAGTTTCTCTTTAATGATGTTCTTGACCATTGATTCTTCCTGGAGATTTTCTTCCTGGGTCTTTGGGACTCCAATGATTTTTAAGTTGTTTCTGTTGAGTTTATCATAGACTTCTATTTTCATCTGTTCTCATTCTTTGAGTAATTTTTCCATTGTTTGATCATTTGCTTTAAAGCTTTTTTCCAATTTCTTCTGCTGTATGGAATTGTTATTCATCTCATCTTCCAGTGTACTAATTCTATCCTCAGCTGCTGTTAACCCATGAGAAAGCTCAACCATGTTTTTCTTCATTCATCTACTGAGTTTTTTAGTCCTGTTATTTTTATTTATTTATTTATTTATTTATTTATTTATTTATTTATTTATTTGGTTTTTCAGGCCACTCTCATTTGATGCTCAGGGATTACTCCTGACTAAGAGCTCAGAAATTGCCCCTGGCTTGGGGGAACCATATGGGATGCCGGGGGATCGAACCGCGGTCCTTTCCTTGGCTAGCGCTTGCAAGGCAGACAACTTACCTCTAGCGCCACCTCGCCGGCCCCCAGACCTGTTATTTGACCTGAAATTTCAGTTTTGGAGTTTTCTGATTTCTATCTTCATATTCTCTTGATTCTTATTAGTGTTCTCTTCTATACTTTCTTTGAGTTCTTTGAACATCTTCCATAATCTGACTCTAAACTCCTTATCTGAGAGACCAACTAGTTGGTTGTTCATGTTCAAGTCATCAGAGTTGCCATTGTCATTCTCTATAATTGGCGATGGCCTGTGTTGTTTCCCCATTGTCACACTTGTGGGTTTTTCTACATGTTGTGGTTGTATTCATTGGCTAAATGATGGAAGCAAAGAGGAGCAGCTGCGCTCCTCTGGCTCCTCCCTTTCTGGGAGTGTAATCTCACCTCCAGGGAAGGCTAGCCATCAGCAGTTGAGCCACACACAGGATGAAATCAGGTGGAGAATGCAGCAGAGTACACAAGATAGGCAGATAGGGGTGCTTGCCCCATATTATTATATTTTGCATGTCAAATCTCAGTTTGTTGTTTCAAGGAGCTAATGTTTTCTATAATTGTTTTTGTTTTTCCTCCTTCCTTATAACATTTAACTTTAAATATCCATTTGCTTGTTTTTAACTAAGAATGAATTATATTGAAACTTCTGTAGTACTACTTGTGACATCTGTTTGAATACAAAGTATATTCATTATAGTCATAGCAGTTAAAATGAATATCAAATGAGTTTGTAATAGCTGTGTACTTAAAATGTTATTCTTTATTTTAAAAGCCTTACCCTCAAGATTTTATTTGGGTTCGATAGCTTTTAACGATACTTGTGATAAAGAGTTGATTTTGTTTGCATATGGGCCTCATTTTTATTTTGATAAATGCTTGGTGGCACCATGCCATTTAGCTAGTAGTGTAGTAGAGATTGCTCATTTTTGATTTCTCACAACTCTTACAAGGATGATAGATACGGTCTACAATTTTACCTGTTTTCTTTTTTACTACAAATTTTAAAAGTGGAATAAACTCTAAAATATTTATTTTGTCATTCTTTATGGTAATAGCCATTCTTATGATGTGGTTATTAATTTAGCTCTTAATTTTTATAAAAAAACAACAGAAACAAGACAAAGTTATTTTACCATATTAGATAAAAAAAACATGAGAAAGGATAAATTAATTCTATAGTAACAGAGAAATCTACTCAAACATAGAAATGGCTATTCTAAACCAAAAATAAGTTGAAATGTTTTCTATTTATAGACCCAGAATTGCACAAGTTAACAATAGTTGAACTAATAAAATGCCAAAATAATCAAGTAATGAGATCTGCTTTTTTTTTTTTTTTGGCTTTTGGGCCACACCCAGTGACGTTCAGGGGTTACTCCTAGCTATTCGCTCAGAAGTCGCTCCTGCCAGGCACGGGGGACCATATGGGGAACCGGGGGATCGAACTGCGGTCCATCCTAGGTTAGCGCAGGCAAGGCAGGCACCTTATCTCCAGCGCCACCGCCCGGCCCCGAGATCTGCTTCTTAAGGAAATAAATTCTTAAGAACATGAATTAGATTAATTAGACATCAGGAGAAATTTCCTCTAAATACAATTTGATTAGTATTAAGACAATTTTAATGCTTTTTTTACATGATTAAATATTTTATGTATATTTAATATCAGCACTGAACCAGGGAAGTGACTCTGTGCCAGGAGTCTTGCCTTGCATATGTGAGACACTGGGCTCAATCCCTAACACTGCAAATATAATTGTATATATTTACTGAATTATAGTAATAGTTCAATATTTTTATATTTTTCTTAATACATTTAATGCTGTTTTGTGATTTCAGTGTTTTATTTATTTTAATTTATCAGTAAGGTCTGGTTCTCACAGTTCTTGTTTTATTGTTTTATTGAAAGAAACTATACATTTTCATCCTTTTGGGTAATTTACTGTTAGGTTTTGTATCTATTAAGAGGAGTTATGTTCACAATTTTTTTTTACAAGTAAACTGTGTAAAATGTAATATGTTTTGATGCTTCTTGCTAGTGGAGCCCAGGACTCCAAAACGAGGAACTGATGAGACTCAAGTCTGGAAGCAAACATTGATGTAGGAAATAATTCACACAGTGAAAAGGTACAAGAATGAGTTCAGGAAATTCAGCAACACTCAAGCAAGGAATTCAACCACACAAGCTTTCTGCTCCTGAGAAGAAATGCAGCTTAATGAAGGAAGAATAAGTGCCTGCCTTCCTCAGATCCCTGCTTTTATGGAGGAGAAAACCAGGCTACACCCTAGTAAGGAATATCAACTAGGGAATCCAATAATACCATCACCAGATCCCACCCAAGAGTGGAGTATGAATATTAATTAGGGTAGGACCAGCAATCCAACATTTCTAAACTATGATTTAGTAGTACCTAAAATGCAAGAAAACATGACTCTGAATTTAACTTATAATCTATCTTTAATTTAGAAACCCATACACTTTGGTGATTTTAAGAAAGTAAATCAGGGGCCTGGCGGTTGCCCTGAAGGTAAGGTGCCTGCCTTGCCTGCGCTAGCCTAGGACGGGACAGACATTGGTTCAATCCCCCGGTTCCCATATGGTCCCCCAAGCCAGAAGCGACTTCTGAGTTCATAGCCAGGAGTAACCCCTGAGCATCACCGGGTATGGCCCAAAAACCAAAAAAAAAAAAAAAGTAAATCCAAGTTATTTTAACTTGAGATAACAGAAAGACATTGTATAATAAAGTCTAGTTAGACAAAAGGTCATTTATTAAACAAAAATTATTATGAATAATTAGTATAGGAATCAGATGAGTAATTATTAAGTCATTAATATATTAATATTTGAGACAACAACTAAATGGAACAAGCAAAGGCATAGAAATAACCAAAATGTAACATTGCAAAATTAATTTAATAATTTTCTACTTTAAGACAACTAGAATATTCATAGGGGATCTATAGTTAAAAAGCAAATTATGAGGAGAAAGGGAATAGAGGCATTTCAATAGGAGAAGCATTTATAGAAAGTCCTAATTGGAATAATGGATGAGAGAATCACTAAATATTTATTATCCATTACATAGCAGGAGTTGTGATGTTGCTGAAAGGTAAAGTATTTATATACATTAAGAAAAATAGCAAGTTGGTTTCTTTTTATTTTATTTTATTGAAACAATTGTGATCTATAGAGTCCTTCATAGTTAAATTTTAGATATACAATGAGTCAGGACACTTCCCATCATCAGTGTCAACCTCCCTGCACCAATGAACCTAGAGTGAATTCTATACTACTGCCCTTGTCCTCTAGTCTGGCAATATAAAAGGCCCCATTGAGTTTAGATTGTTAAAATTTAGGTCCCTTGATTCTGTTATAATTGAATTTGGCTTGAATATTTAGTTCTGTCCTTGTTTATTTTTCTGCCAATGCAACTGAGACCACTTGACCCCTGTCCCCAAGCCTTCTTTATACCTTTCCTCTTAGTTTTATAGAAAAGTGCAGGAATATGTAGTGAAGTAAAGTTCTATGAAAAAGTCCAGAACCAGCAGAGAGATTTTTAAGAAAGTAATTTCAAAGTGTACAGTAATGGAGATCAAGAACTTTGAGTAAGTGAAAATGGTCAGAATAGTTGGAATAAAAGATTTATGGTGAAAGAAAAAAGAGGGGAGATGAGAAACCAATCCAGGTTTTCTATGAAATTTGTAAATTGTTTACTGTAAAAAATAAACATTTCAGTCTTGCATATGGGAAGAGAAGATAAAGGAGATGGCACTACACTGCAACAAGAAGTCAAGGACCTGTGCAAGAGGACATGGCATGAGGGGACATGGACAGTCACCAAATTAACTGAACCATCTGCAGTGAGATTTTACTTTTCTAGAAGAGAGAAAATTCTTGGGTTTGCTATAACTTTATTTTAAAACATTAAAAAAATTTTCCCCTTCATTGTTTCTGTACCTACTAGGCAGTAAACACACTGAGTATGTACCCAGACATTTGTAATTGTGGTTCTCACAGAGCTGCTGCTGTAGTGGTCAGCTTCAATAGTAGTGCTCATATGCAATGGTGTATATGTGGCCAGGGGCTGCATACCTGCTCTGTAATGCTTCCAGACAATTAGCTGTAGTGTGTGTGCAACTCATTGTGTAGCCAAGTAGATGAGCCACTAGGAATGCATTTGGGTATGGACGATGGTATGGAAATCAAATTCATGGTCTCACAGACTTCAGGTTTACAAGACATCCTCTGTCTGCTGAGCTATTCGTGAACTTCCCTCTTTTTCTTTTTCTTTAACAGACTTCTTTGCACTTCTTCCCTGCCAGACTATTGGTTAGATTTAATATCTCAAACTTTTAATAAAATAGTATCATACGTTCAGGGTAAAAGTTAAGAATAACTATCAATTTATACTTAGTAGTCATATAAATGTCTCTCAAAATCAAATTTTAAAACATTTTCTATCTAAATAGATAAAAAATGATCACAGCAGCAAACTTATGAGGATTAATATTATTAGATGCTCAATCCTACTAAATGAAATAATAAATACATAATCCTGCATAGACAAGAGATTACTCTATTAATCATAATTAAAAGCCCATATAAAAACTAGTATAATTGATAATATTTTTATGTAAAAGATGTGAAATATTTATGAAGCAATGTACCCAGAGCAGAAAAGATACATATGCTTTTAAAGGAAACCATTGCACCCATGTTCTGTTGGCTTTTAGTTTTTGGCTCACACCCAGCAGTGCTCCGGGGTTACTCCTGGCTCTACACTCAGAAATTGCTCCTGGCAGGCTCAGGGGATCATATGGAATGCTGGGATTCGAACCACCATCCTTCTGCATGAAAGGCAAACACCCTACATCCATGCTATCTCTACAGTCCCTCTGTTGGCTTTTAAAGATGGTTTGGGTGTGGGAATGATAAGGCACATAGTATCCAGACTCATAAAAAAGTAAATTAATAAAATATATTAATTCTAAAGGAATATATGATTTTGGAATATTTTTTGTTTTAATATAGCTTAAAACCCAAGTAACTAAGCATAGAAATTAGTGTACTTCTGTTGCTTGTGGTCAACCCTGATTCAATCCCCAATGCCACATATGATCTATTAAGCATTGTCAAGTCATTCCTGAGCAAAGACAAACCTAGAATTCCCCCAAATTTCTCAAAGTTTGAACCAAATTCTCTCTAAAAATAATTTTAGTTACCAATATCTAAAAATAAATTCTAGAAGCTAGGGATATAAAACAATGGATAAAGTATTTGTCTTGCATAAAGATGATCTGTGGTTTGGTCACCATCATGGTATATGGTCCTCAGATCAGCACCAGGGATGATTCAAAACCCAAAATAAATAAATTAATTGAAAAAAAAGACTATGTGATAAAGTTGTTACAAGATTTTCATTGGCAAAGATCTCTTTCCTCTTTCTATCCACAAACAATTTATTGTTCCCTCCTCAGATCTTGAAATAGTGTTAACATTAAACTAACTAAAGTACCTACCTTCAATATATGTGTATCAGCAGGGGTATCAACCAAACCATATATTTATATTTGAAATACATACACACTCTCCATTCCTTGTTTTATTATCTCTCTGTCTCTTTTTCTCTCTTTTTGTCTCTGTCTCTATCTCTGTCTCTCTTTTTTTCTCTCTCTCTCTCACACATTCACAAGCATACCACCAGCATTGTTCCAAAAGTAACCTTCCTAATGCCAATTAGAACTATTCCATTCATCCTGTCCCTGAAACAAGAAACTGATGGGATTTATTGTTTATTTCTGTTATGTGGCACAGACTTCTTGGAAGTCTATTTATTAGCAATCAAACAAACCAAACTCTATGGAGTAGGAGTTTTGATTCCCCAAATTTTATATGTGGGGAGAAATTATTAGACAGGAAATAATTAAAGGTGAATTGCAACTGACTAAACTATTAGATATAAGTTAATTTAAGATTAAAGGTGCTGAGCTGAAAAAAATCAAGATAAATGCAATAGAGATCAGAGAAGTAGTACAGGATTTAGGGTGTTTGCTTTGCATATGTTTACTTCAAGCACAACCCTAATTCATTCCCTAACACCAAATATGATGCTATGAGTATCATCAGAAAGTATACCTAAGCATAGAACCAGGAGTAAGACCTAAGTACTGATTAGGTCAAAAAATGAAATATTATGCTGCTAAAAATGGAAAGCTTTACCCCAAAAAAAACTTGATATAAACACAAACTCTATAGAAAGAGATTGGCATTGTTCAAATATGGGGGGTAAAAATCTAGGTACACAGAGAGTACATATCAATAAAAGTCCCATAGGCTAAAATTAGTGTAAAAATAAAGAAATTTTTCTTACTCAAGAATTTGATTTTTCTGTTACTCGGAATTGCAGTCATCTTAGTTTAGATAACACCTCAAAATAGAGACCTTACATTTCTAGAAAAGTTGTATAAAATATGTCTAGGGATGGTTCAAAAATATTTCAACCTAAATGATGCGAGGTGAAATATAAGCAGGGTTATGTATATTGGAGAAATATCTTTAAAAAAGAAGTCCTTGACAAAAAGAGAAATAATCTTGAGCTGCCGTGGAAATTTCATTTTTAATGAGAAAGTCAAAAACACAAAGAAGTTGGGCTCAACTTATATTAGAATGGATTTAGTAGAAAGTTCGTCTGGAGTAATTTCTTAGTCTAGTGTAGATGAAATGGTTGCCTAGGATAGAAGTCTCAAAAAAGAAAGAAATCTAGTTGGCTCTATCCAATTCTGGCTGTTGGAAATTACATCACGTGAAAAGTCTTAACAGCCGTCTCTCAGTATATCTGACATGACCTTAATGAGTTTTCTATGATTCAAAGTCAGGTTTCTCTGAAAGACCTTGATTTATCAGCATGCTCTAGTTTGATCTCAAATACAATCAAAGCTTGCAAGATTGAGATATCTAATCAAAATGCCACTATATTAATTTAAAATGAGAAGAATAACTGCTGGAGGGTTCAGATGGCCTCACCAGCAAGTTCTACAGAAGCAAGTTTCATAGAGAGAATATAAATGAGGATGACAATGTCTCTATTTGTAAAGACAAATGGAATTGAGATGGACTGGATGATTCTACTATTTCAAATATCCTCTGTGGGGTTGAGGGATAGCAGAGCAGTAGAGCCTTTGCTTTGCTCGAAGCAATTCAGGATTGATGGTGGTTCAAATCCCAGCACTTCATTTGGTCCCCAGAGTGAACCAGGAACAATTTCTGAGCATAGAGCCAGGTGTAACCCTTGAGAGTTTTGGGTGTGACCCAAAAACAAACAAACAAAAAACAAATATCCTCTGAAATAAAGTTAGCAGAGGGAAAACCAGATTAGGTTAAAATGTCTACTTTTTGAGCTTGAACACAAGGATCAATTACATGATTTGAAATGTTTTATTTTTATGGGTAGGGTCATACATGTACTTAAGGATTACACCTGACTCTGTGTTCAGTGATCATTCCTGTGGTTCCCGGGGAACTATATGTGGTGTCATTGATTGAACACAGGTTTGTTGGCACATGTAAGACCTTACTTGCTATACTATTTTTCTAGCCTCATGTATGATTTATGATTTACTTGGAAGAGTAGGTAAATAGAACTCAGCCTCTGTAGTCTGTAGATAGCACAGAGTTCTGACTCCCTACCAGCCTCCTTTGGCCCTCTCTTTAAAAAGAGTTATTAAGGCACTGTGATTTACAAAATTAGCCATGTTTGAGATTAAGACATACAATGTTCTACAAATCCTATCACCCATGTCAACTTCCCACCAATGTCCCCAGTATCCCTCCTACCTCCTAGAGATTCTTTAAAGTTAGCTCTCTAAACACTTCCAAATACCAACAGAGAGTGTTTCTGGACTGAGAGCCATTTACTCTCCTGGAAGTAATTTTGTTCCAGTTCTGTTATTAAGTGTTGATGATATTTTAAGTTATAGAGGATGATTTTATTTTCAAAATTCTCCAGGAAAGAACTCAGGACCTCAGTTTCAGTGACCTAAGACACAAAGATGATTTTTTTTCTTATTAATTTCCACATATATTTGACAAGAAAGTGTTTCCAATGCCTTGTAATTGTTATTGCACACAGAAAGCTGAGATTCTAGAGAATGGAAATGACAAAGAAATAAAAGCTGTAGATGTGTCTTCCACACAGCTAAGTCTTCCTGACTTCTCCATTTCTAGAAAGGTAGAGGGAAGTTAGAAAGAAGACCCTAGTTGAGATGATTGAGATATTTGCATTCATTGCCAGGAAATATTTGTTGTAACTCTCCACATGGATCAAATGGAATAGACAGACATAATACTTCTTACATGCATAACGTATATAATTCATTTCCTTCATAGTAGAACTTTAATTTGGAATTGACTATGAAGACTACGAAACCTTTGCTCAGCAAAATGTCTGAGTCCTGTTAAGCCATTTCGCCCTAGGAGCCTTTGTGATAACAGATGCATCACAATGGAGAAACCACTGGGGTGAACAAACCTTATTATAGATCAAGGTGTTCGTGCTGAAAAGACTAAATATAAGGTATGTGAATGTTACATGGACTCTACTGGTAAACGATTGTATGATCATAAAAGAAATACAAACTGTGAGTGACTTGAGAGAAATACGATTAATTGACAGCCAGATATATTAAATTTGTTTAAAACTGACAGAAGGTTTGCCCCTGGAAAGAAGCAAAAGAGAATAGGACAGATTTTATATTAAGAATGCTCAACACCTCGAGGATGTTGCCTAATGAGGTGATGTAATATAAAGCATCACTTGATACTCAATTTGCATAATGCCTTTCCTCACCCAAGAGGTTGCTTTGAAGGGAAAAAAAAGGAAATTGAAATGGGGTGAAAAACAAAATAACAAAGCATAAATATTTTCTCAGTGTTTGCAAATATTAAAAATAACTTTCTATCCTCTGATTCATGACTTCTCCTGAGAGACCACCTGCTTCCATCCTCCAAATGTAAAATGATACTTTAATTAACATATTGGGATTTGAATTTCTTTATAACTCTGCCACTTTCATAAAAATAAAAATGCCTGCTATGGATTAGGCAAAGCAATGGTTGGGAGAGTGAAGCATTGTTTTTCAGGACCAAACTCTCATCAACATATTTCATTGATATACAAACCCATAAGAACTAGACCAACCCTTAAAATTTTTTTCAAATAAGTCTTTATTTTATGAGGAATTCCCTCCCTTCTTATTAATCATGTTTTATTTCAAAGGATACTCTCCTTCCTCTCATAGATAACTGTATTCCAACCACTTTTGCTTAATATAGCAGATTTCAGATGATGAGATAAAATCTTATCTTTGTTCTGGTGTTGCTCCATGCCCAAGTTCCAATGACTCCTAAAAGTCCTAGAATATTGCTTTAAATATAATTGCACAGAGGCAAGAAAGACTCATCTGCCATTCCCCTGACATTTGTGACTTCATTATTATTTATCAGAAAAGAGCTTTGTTCAGTCATCAGCTTCTACATCTTGTTTTGCTTTGAAAAGTCTTCACAGTTAATTTCAAAATGATTTATTGATTAATTGCTACAGGTCTTTATTCAGTCTCCGAATCGATCTCTATTGACTATCTCTCTACTCTCTTTGAGTTACTAAACTCACTTTAGTGAACAGTTAAAAACGAGTCAAGACTAGATTCCTAATGTGGCTTGGGAAAAAGCAACTCAGAAATTCTGGTATGCCTGGATTGAGCCTTAAAAGTAAACTTCATTGAGGTCTTTATTAAAAGAGGAGTTCACAGATGTAACCACACCTACCCTTCCCAGTGAGCATCCTCATGACCCCTAGCTCTCCCTGACACTCCCATCCTTGACAAATAAAATAAAACAAAGCATCAATATCCAGACAAGATCTTCTAAGGGTCACTGTCCTAGTTGGGTGGTTGTGTACCTGGGATAAATCTCTTTCCTGGTGATGTGTATGTGCCATGGGCTTCGCCATTGCCTACAAGTCCCACCTGCCTCTGTTAACCCAGATCCAGAATAGCACAGTTTTCCTCCTTTGTCTCAAGAGCTCAGGGGGCACGTTTGCTAGCATTTTGGGGGGGGTCACACCCGTCAGTGCTCAGGGGTCACTCCTGGCTCCATGCTCAGAAATTGTTCCTGGCAGGCACAGGGGACCATATGGGGCACCGGGATTCGAACCGATGACCTTTTGCATGAAAGGCAAACGCCTTACCTCCATGCTATCTCCCGGGTCCTAGCATTTTTTTTTTT
>PVKC010042371.1:0-11971 GCA_004027635.1 Crocidura indochinensis
GCCACCGCCCGCCCCCTGTTCTGCTCCTTATAGCAGAGTATTCCTCAAGACTGTGTGCATGAGAGAAGCAGGTCATATCTCCCTAGAGCTCTTTGCCTCTCTATTTGAGCTTCCTGAACTCTAGATACAAACATCTAAGGTGAACTACTTGTTCTATAGTGTTGTTCATCAGTACTATTGCTTAATTCAGTAGAAAGTCATATGGAATTCATCTTCATATCTTAATCCTCATCAGAGTCAAACACTGTACTCCTCAAAAACACGTTATCAGCATGTGTGAGACCCAGGGGCACATGAGGGGTGAAGTCCAGGAATGTGTGATGGTGGAGGTCCAGACTTGTATGAGATGATGGAGAGCCAGGAATGTGTAATAGTTGAGGTCCCAGAGTATGTGACAATGGATATCTAGCACCAGGACTCTAAGTGGCAGAAGTGTCCACTTAGCAAAAGGCTATGCATTGTTCTTTTTTATGGATTTGGGATCATACCTTGTAGTGCTCAGGAGCTACTTCTGGCTCTGTACTCAGGGGGTCATACCTGGTGGTGCTCAGAGGACCATATAAAAGACTGTGGATTAGGGGCCTGGGAGATAGCATGGAGGTAAGGCATTTGCCTTTCATGTAAAAGGTCATCGGTTCGAATCCCGGTGCCCCATATGGTCCCCCGTGCCTGCCAGGGGCAATTTCTGAGCATGGAGCCAGGAGTTACCCCTGAGCACTGCCGGGTGTGACCCAAAAACCAAAAAAAAAAAAAAAAAAAAGACTGTGGATTAAATATTTTTGGTAATACCTTTGAACTCATCTGATTCTGTAGAGGGATTCTGAACCAAAGAGTGGACTTGTAAAGGGAGAGGTCACTTGTCATTATCACTAAGCTTTGAGAATCCCTGCTGAGGTGCCATGACAGTTTGTGAATCTAGATGAGTAGTAGATGTGAAAGAAGTCTTTCTTTGCCTCTTACTGTTACCAGTTAATACTGATAAAAAGAAAAGAAGGGCCAGAAGCCATTGAGTACTTTTGCCTGTGTACCTACCTTTGGTGTTCATCTTCTGCTCAAAGATGGGGCTCAGTGTATTAGGGCAATGCCTACCATTGATGTGGTCACCTCCTTTACTTCATAGAATTTGACACACGGGTGGCGAAGGCACTCATGAGCTTAAACTCCTAATTGCTCTTCAGGTTGGTGCAAATATGACAAATAATTTGGATCACCAGTAATTCAGAATTTTTGTTTCGATGCAGATCTGCTCAAACTTGGTGCCACTGAGTTTGCTGAATACAAACACATACCATAGGATGTTACCCAAGTGTGCTTTACTCTGGTTCTGCTCTTGCTGTCAGGTGCTTGTAAATGCAAATACTGGACCAAGCTAAGAGTTTTCAATAGTGGCTAGTTATTAATATATTTAGTCCTTTACTGGTAACCTGATGACCCAGTATCCTATAGACTGGTTCTTCTCTTTCTTGGCTTAGGTCTTTGGTAGGAAAATAAAATACTCTTCTTTCTTAGTTTGCCTTGAATCTATGCATCATGGAATATAGCATGCATGAACTGCTTCTGATCAGGTACTGAAACTTTTTTTGAAATTTTTCTTTGTGTTAAACTGGATTTTATTTCATAGTAGTCAAAACCATAATTTATGTTAATAATCAACAGTTTAACTCTTGCATTGTGTATATATGAACAAAACTAATATCAATCATTAGTTAAAACAACAGAAACAAAAAAAACAAACAGTGGAAAGGTGATTTTTACTTATTTTCATGTTCTCCATACCTGATAGTTTGTATAATTATTCTGTTTGTCAACTGATACAGTGACCTCCGTGTATTTCTAGCTATTGGTCAAGGATACTTATTGAATTCAGAGGTTATATTTTGAAATTATTGTAATCTTTTTTGGTTTGGGGTTCATACCAAGAAGAACTCAGGGTTTACTCCTGGCTCTGTGCTCAGAAATCACCCCTGGCAGGCACAGGGGACCATATGAAATACCAGGATCCAAACCACTATCTGTCTTGAACTGGCTGATGCAAGGCAGACGCCTTATCCCTGTGCTATTTCTCTGACCTCATTGTAATTATTTTTAAAAAATTATAATTTCTTTACTTGAGCACCATGGTTATAAAAATGTCTATAGTTGGGTTTCAGTCACAGAATGTACAGCTCCCTTCAACAGTGTAACTTTCCCAACACCAATGTCCCCCATTCACTCCTCCCCTTCCCTCTGCCTGGGAGAGGCATTTTATTTCTCTCTCTCACTATCATTATCATGGTAATTGTCAGTGCAATTATTTATCTAACTGAGCACACCAGTCTTTGTGGTAAACTTTATATCATCTGGCCCTTATTTTTATTGTCTCTGGGTATTAGTACGGTATTGTCTTTTATGTTTCTTATATCCACAGAAGAATGAAACTATTATGTGTCTATCTCTCTCTCTCTGACTCATTTCATTCAGTCTAATAGTCTCCATGTATAGGCAAATTTCACAAATTTATTTTCCTAACAGCTGTATAGTATTCCACTGTGTAGATGTACCACAGTTTCCTTATACACTCATCTGTTGTCAGACATCTGGGTTGTTTCCAGATTCTGACTATTGTAAACAATACTGCAATGAACATAGAAGTGCAGAGGGAAATTTTATTTATTTTTTTTAAGAAAAAAGCAGTTCTTTGAAGAATATAGATACTGTTTCCAGAAAGGTTTGGCTAAATAACATTCTCACAGGCAGCGAGTAAGAGTTCTGTTCTTCCTAAATTCATGCCAGCACTGGTTTTCCTTGTTCTTTGTGATGTGTGCTAATCTTTGTGGCACGAGATGATAGCTCATTGTTGTTTTGATTTGCATCTCCCTGATGATTAGTGATGTGGAGCGTTTTTTTTCATGTGTCTTTTGGCCATCTGTATTTCTTTTTAGAGAAAATGTCTGTTCATTTTTCTCCCCATTTTATGATCGGGTTAGATTTTTTTTCCTTGTTAAGTTCTCAGTACCTTGGATGTTTTAGATATTAGACCCATATTTGACGGGTATTGTGTGAATAGTTTCTCCCATTCCTAAGATGGCCTTTGTCCTAGTCACTGTTTCCCTTGAAGTGCAGAAGCTTCTCAGTTTAATGTAGTCCCATTTGCTTATGTCTGCTTCCACTTGCTTGGACAGTAATGTTTCCTTCTTGAATATGCCTTTAGTCTCAATGTCATGGAATGTTCTGCCTATATTTTCTTCTATATATTTTTGGGACTGATCTTTTGCTTTTGTTTTTGTTTTTTTTGTTTGTTTTTCGGGCCACATCCGTTTGATGCTCAGGGGTTAAGCACTCAGAAATTGCCCCTGGCTTGGGGGAACCATATGGGACACCGGTGGGATCGAACCTCGGTCCTTCCTTGGTTAGTTCTAACAAGGCAGACACCTTATCTTTAGCGCCACCTCGCCGGCCCCGGGACTGATCTTTAATCAATTTTATTTGACCTTTGTGCATGATGTTAGATAGTTGTTTGCTTTTTTGCACCTGTTTGACCAGTTTTCCCAACACTGTTTGTTGAGGAGTCTTTCCTTGTTCCTTTAGTGTTTCTTGCCACTTTATATGAGATCAATTGCCTAGGGGTCATTCTCTGAAAACTCAAGCCTATTCCATTGATCTGAAATCTGTCTTTATTCCAATACCATATCATTTTAATGACTGGTGCTTTTTAGTACAATTTAAAGTTGCCTCCCATCTTTTTTCTAAGGGTGCTTTAGCTATTCATGGGTGTTTATTATTTCAAATAAATTTCAGGAGTGTTTGATCCATTTCTTTGCAGAATGTCATAGGTATCCTTAGAGGAATAGCATTAAATCTGTACAATGCTTTGGGAAATATTGCCATTTTAATCATGTTAATTCTACCAATATATGAACAGGGTATAAGGCTCCATTTACTTGTGTCTTCTTTTATTTCTTGAAGCAGTGTTTTGTAGTGTTCTTTATAAAGTTCCTTTACCTCTTCACTTAAGTTGACTCCAAGATATTTGAGTTACTGTGGTACTGTTGTGAATGGGGTTATTTTATTAATGTCTATATCTTCTTCAACATTACTTGTGTATAAAAAGGTCATTGATTTTTGCATGTTAATTTTGTAATCTGTCTTACTTCTATACAAATCTATTTTTTCTAGAAGCTTTTTGTTAGTCTTTAAGGTTTTCTAAGTACAGTATTATATAATCTGTAAACAATGAGAGATTGACTTCTTCCTTTCCCATCTGGATGTAATTGATATCTTTTTCTTGCCTAGAAGCTATGGCAAATGCTTCCAGTACTATGCTGAATAGGAGTGGTGAGAGAGAGCAGCCTTATCTTGTACCATATTTTAGAGGAAAGGCTTTGAGTTTTCCTTTGTTGAGTATAATATTTTCCATGTGTTTCTAGTAAATGGCCTTGACTATATTGAGAAAATTTACTTCCATTCCCATCTTGTTGAGAGTTTTTTTTTATCATGAATGGGTGTTGGACATTATTAGGTACTTTTTCTGCACATACTGATATGATCATATGGTTTTTGTTTTTACTTTTGTTGATGTGGTATATTAAGTTGATTGACTTGTATATATTAAACTATCCTTGCATCTCTGGAATGAATCCTAATTGGTCATGATATATGGTCTTCTTGATGAGACGTTGAATCCTATATGCTAGAATTTTGTTAAGGATTTTTTCACCTGTGTTCATCAGTAATATTGTTATGTAGTTATCTTTTTTGTGGCATTCTATCTGCCTTTTTATGAGGGTGATGTTAGCTTTGTAAAAAAAAAAAAAACTATTTGGGAGTGTTTCTCTTTCTTCAAATTCCTGGAAAACCTGAAAAGAATTGGCAGTAGGTCCTCTTGAAAGGTTTGGAAGAATTTGTTTATGAATCCAGATGGCCTGGGCTTTTGTTTTTGGAAATAATGTTTGATTACCATTTTAATTTCCTCAATAGTGATAGATCTGCTTCGAAATGCTAGATCATCTTGGTTTAATCTTGGGAGGTTATAAAAGTCCAAGAATTTATCCATTTCTTCTAGGTTTTCTTGTTTTGTGGCATGGAGTTTCTCAAAGTGACCTTTTGAATTTCTGTAGTATCTGTAGTAATCCACCCCTTTTCATTTCTAATTCTATTTATTAAGTTTTTATCTCTTCATTTTCTTTTCTTTTTTTTTTTTGTGGTTTTTGGGTCACACCCGGCAGTGCTCAGGGGTTACTCCTGGCTCCATGCTCAGAAATTGCTCCAGGCAGGCAGGGGGGACCATGTGGGGCACCGGGATTCGAACCGATGACTTTTGGCATGAAAGGCAAACACCTTACCACCATGCTCTCTCACGGACCCCGTCAGCAAATGTTTTAAACTTGAAAAAACTTTGGAAAGAAATTAAAGTAGACCTAAGAAAATGGAAAAACATTCCATGCTTATGGATTGGAAGAATTAATGTCAAAATGACCATCTTATCCAATCTACTTTATAGATTCAATGCAATCCCTATTCAAATTCAGATACATTATTCAAGGACTTAGAACAATCAATTAAAAGTTTGTGTGAAACCATAAAAGATCTAGGATAGCTATCTCCATATTAAAGAACAAAAAACTGGGAGGCATCTCATTACTTAACTTGATGCTCTACTACAAAGTCATCATGAACAAAATAGCATGGTATTGGAACAAAGACAGATTTTTCAGACCTATGAGCCAGATCAAAATATCAAATGACAACCCCCCCAAGTATATGGTCATTTAATCTTTGACAAAGGAACCAAGAACTTGAAATGAAATAAAAGACAATCTCTTCAACAAATGGTATTGGACCAGTTGAATATCCATGTGTAATAAACTAAATATTGATCTATATCTCACATGTTACACAAAGTAAATTCAAAGTGGATTAAAAAGACCAGACCCAAATTCATAAAGTTCACTGAGGCACTTGCTACCATCAGTATTCTATCCCTATTTGTGGTATTCATCATTGTGACTAGAATGTGACTAGGGATGTTTTTTCTTTGGCTCCCTTTTAGCTGGTACTCTTGGGCTGCAGGATTGCTTGCTTGCACTCTAGCTCCAGAAGTTTCTCTACAGTGATAGCCTTAACTGTTGATTCTACATTGGTATTTTCTTCCTGAGTCTCTGGGATCCCAATAATTCTCATGATGTCTCTGATAAGTTTATCAAAGACTATTTTCATTTGTTCACATTTTTTGAGTTTTATTTTTTCATTGTCTATTCATTTGTTTTAAGGCTCTTTTCCAACCTTTTTAGTTGTATGGAGTTGTTATGCATCTCATCTTTCCAGCTTACTGGTTCTGTCCTAAGCCAATGTTACTCTGTTAGAGAGGTTTCCAGTGAGGTTTCATTTTGTCACTAAGTTTTTCAGTCCTATTATTTCAGTTTGAAGTTTTCTCAGTCTACTTTCATATTCTGATTCTTTTTTTTTCCCTTTTTTTCCTTCTTGATCCTTATTTGTGGATTGTTCGGTTCATTCCATGGTTTCTTTGAGTTCTTTCAGCATTCTCTAGATTTCCTCTCTAAAGTCTTTATTGGAGAGGATATATATATATATATATATATATATATATATATATATATATATATATATATTATATATATATATATATATAGGTGGTTAGCCCTTATTGGTTCTGTACAGCTACCACCATCATTCTCTCAGTATGGTGATGTTCTGTTTTGTTTTCTATTGTGTCCTTTGCAGTTTTTTATTTCCTATGTGTTGTCTGTGGTTCATTAACTAGAGAATATGCATGCGACTTTGGAGCAAGTGTGTGTGGGGGGGAGAGGGCAATGCGACAGGTCAGCCCTCCTGCTAATTCAAAGCCCAGGGAAGGCATTGGGTAGCCTGACGGGGGTTGTCTGGGAAGCTACCAAACTGCTGACAACCCTCCTGCTGGTTCCCTTCAGGGCTTTGGGACTGGAATAAGACACTTGCTTGGGGCCGGAGAGATAGCATGGAGGAAAGGTGTTTGCTTTTCATGCAGAAGGTCATTGGTTCAAAACCTGGCATCCCATATGGTCCCCCAAGCCTGCCAGGAACGATTTCTGAGCCTAGAGCCAGGAGTAACCCCTGAGCGCTACCGGGAGTGACCCAAAAACTAAAAAAAAAAAAAAAAAGACAGAAAGAAAGACACTTGCTGCTTCTTAGGGTCCATCCTGTGTTGGTCACATACAAGGCAACAACAAGGCAAAATCTTTACCGCTGTGCTATTGCTCCAACCCCATCTCTCCCCTCTCTCTCTTCTATAGCCTTCTTTCCAGGAAAAACATAACTCAACGTCCCTTGAAAGTGTCCCATGAAAATCATCATTCTTGGGGTCGAAGAGATAGTATGGAGGTAGGGCATTTGCCTTGCATGCAGAAGGGCGGTGATTCAAATCCATAAGTATGGAATGTTTTTCCATTTTCTTAGGTCTACTTTAATTTCTTTCCAAAGTTTTTTCAAGTTTAAAACATTTGCTGACAAATGTGAGAAGGAAGACATCAACAATAGTGGAAAAATACAGCACTGTCCTATTGATAGATCAACCGGGCTAAAACCTAACAAGAATGTACTGGCTCTGAAAGGATAAATGAAAAAGAAAATAGGATAAAAGATAGATAAATAGATAGATAGATCATATATATCTGACTTTGCTTATCCAGAAAACTAGATATAAATTATTCTTCAAAGCACATGGGTCATTCTCCACTATAGAACACATGTGAGCTCATAAAATATCTCCATAAAATAAAGAGGAGAAAAATTATACAAACTACCTTCTCAAATCATAAAATACTGAAATTAATAGTGAATTACAACAGAACAGAGGAAAATTTAATACCTGGAAATTTAACAGCTCACTACTGTACAACCAGTCAGAAATGATATCAAAGTTCCGAGGATGAAGACTAGGATAAAGTTTTTCTTTGTGGTCCCAGGAAAAGTTTTGCTTAGTCGCAGTTGTAGTAGACAGTCTTTTGTAAATAGAGATATTGGTTCTTGAACCAAAAAAAGGCAGAGCATCTTCTGATTTCATCTCACCATTTGGTGGTGGGTTAGGGTAACCTGCCCTTTGATCAAATTGTTGCTGTTTTCTCATCATCAGGGTGTCTTGTGGGCCTATCCTGGAATAGGTTGGTGCCAGGACAGCATTCAGGCCTCCTCCAGGGGGAGTTTGAATCTTGGTGCTGGTATCTAAGACCAAGTTCTATATTAAGATATTCATTCTCACCATTCTTATTCACATTATATTGGAAGTCTTAGCCTGTTTAAGCATAACTGTTATTATCTGGAATGGAAAAACATGATGTTAAAGAATGCATGTTGCAAAAATATAGCAACAAATAGCAAGCAAAGCTGCTTTGTGAGCATGAATAACTAGCAGAGTATTATTTCACTTATTTATTTAGTAATTGGATGGGACTTGTTCATTTATTCAATCATTAACTTCTTCAACATTTATGTATGCTATGTTGTTTGTTTTAGAAGCTGCTTGTATTTCAGGAAAAATAAAAGGCAAAACTAATTGTCTTTTCCCCTCCCCTAATTAAGCCTCCATTCTAAAAAATATATTAAAAGTCTGAGTCCGAAAAATCTGTTCAGTACTAAGATGAGTCAATTTTAGAGATACTTCTTTTTCTATATTTTCCAAAACCATAAGTCATTTTCTTATTCTCAAGACAAAAGCTGCTCTGGAGAAGTCCTCTGGGTGTGGGTACCCTCACAGGATTTACTGGAATCCAGGAAGCATTTGGGAGTTGGTATGTTCTATTCTTTTAGATTTCCATTGACCAGCCTATTTTAGTCTCTAAACTCTTAATCATTCCACTGAGGTTTCATAATTACCAGGCCCCAGCTGGCTTAGTATTCATCTTCTGAACAAAATTATACTTAGAGAAAATAGCTGGTATTTTTCAAGATTATGAAATAGTAAAAAAAATATCCCTGGAACACTAAAATAAGAAAAGACTACAGTTGAATAATTTCTCAGGCTTGAGTTATGGGAAAGTCTCAGTTAAGCTGGGACACCTGAGGCCTGGGTGCCAACCATCACTCTGCAGTGGGTGGGTGGGCTTAAAGTCTTTTTATCAAATTAAACCACAGAAGCTAGATTTTAATTCCTAGATTTCTCTCTATTTTTGTTGACAAAAATTAGATATTTGAAAAGTGCATCTGTGTCTAAATTAAGGTTGTCACATGATTCATGAAAATGTTCAAGATAATTTTTTGGGGGGTGTTTTGGGCCACACCCAGTGACGCTCAGGGGTTACTCCTGGCTATTCGCTCAGAAGTCGCTCCTGGCAGGCACGGGGGACCATATGGGGAACCGGGGGATCGAACCGCGGTCCGTCCCAGGTTAGTGCAGGCACCTTATCTCCAGCGCCACTACCCGGCCCCACAAGATAATTTTAAATGATGAGAAATGTTTGTTTTGCAAGAAATCAGTAAATTATCCATTTATCTCCCATTCCATACAAAGGAAATCAGAAAACAATTTAAAAAAATAGAAATAACATTCTGAAAAGTTATCCAGTGTTTGTGACTATCTGGCATAAAATAACATACAAGGAATTGGAGAGACAGGGGTTAAAGCCTTGTCTGGCAGTAACTGACCCTGATTTGGTCCTTGGCACCATTTGGTCTCCTAAATATCACTTGGGATCATTCTGGAGCAAAGAGCTAGAAATAGCCTAGGAACACTGTCAAGTGTAGCCCCAAACAAATCAATCAACCAAACCCAAAGAATTAATTACTGTGGTGTTTTGACTTCTCTGAGAGGTCAAAGGAAAACCTTCCACTGACCCTCTAAACAGAGGTCCCCAGGGAAGTTGGGGCAACTCCACAATGACTTTTCTAGTCCAAAGCAATCTAAATAGTATCATGAAGTCACCCATGTTGATTTAGGGAAATGACTATAACCTATTCTGACTGTGCTCTGGATTTTTTTTGTAAGAATTTATTCAAGAGACAAAATTGATTAACATATTGAGGTGAACTAGCAAAAATATGGAACGCTTCACGAATTTGCGTGTCATCCTTGCTCAGGGGCCATGCTAATCTTCTCTGTATCGTTCCAATTTTAGTATATGTACTGCCTAAGCGAGCACTGGATTTCTTATTTCAATGAATCAATGCCAAGACAAGTGAAGTGATGACTTATTCTTGGTGGAGGTAACCCTGGATCATCTCCCAGAAGTGGAAGACTTTTGTGATTGTCTAGAGAAAGTGTAAAGTTGTGCTTCCAATGAGAAAAGATAGAAAAACATGAAAATTTAGAAAAAAATAAAACTTTTCTGAACCAGATACATTGAAAACTTAAATCCAGGCTATCATTAAAATAAGAAAGGGATGCCAACCTGAAAGAAGAGGAGCTTGAACCCAAGCTTGCTGGGCCTGGGTAATAAAAGAATTTACTGGGAAGCAAGATGTTTTGACCAGAGCAAAACAAGTCTATTTGTAGTGTTTAAATTGACACAGGGGAGGTCTCCAGAACACTCTTAGGGAGTCTTTCACTGGGTGTACACTGCCTATGTGAGAAGTTTGTGTTTTCTATAGATTAGTCAGTTTTTGAGAATGGAAGCATGAATCGAGTAAGTTATATACTAAATATCCAGAGCCAATCAGGGAATAAACTGAGATGTAAATAAAGTATTTTGAGTGAGTTGTCCCAGGAAGAAAATTCTGGGCCAATTCTAGGAATTAAGTGGTATAAAAATACAGAGTATCTTTGCTGAGCTAATTCTAAGAACTTGGCCAATTCTAGGGACTGAATAATGGAACTAACTAATGATGAGGCATATACAATGTTCTTGACACAATTTATTTTGTAACAGGAACTCAGCATGTAAGACATTTTAGATGTGGGGATTAAGGGAGGCATCTCATGGGATTTATGCTAGACCACTTCATAACCTGCCACTTTCAGGGGCTAAGAAACACATTACATGTGGAAATATAATCTTAACCTCTCTCTAGTGGACGAAATAACTTGCCTCAAGGAAAGATGATGTTCCACATTCTCCACACATCTGCCTAGAAGAGCATTGTGCTTAGTGATTTATCTAATGCTTAGTGATTCATACATCAGGGGCATAACCAGTTTCTCCACCAGAAAAGGAGCTGGTGAAAGCAGAGGGCCGTCTCATTATCTCCTTGACCAACTGAGGGAAGTGTTTTCAGGTCTCAGTAAAAAGCTCTGGTGGTATGCATCCTTAAGAACCATGGGAACTGTAGGTGTGACTATGTCTCAAGGCTCTGGTGACTGAGACTATCATTGCTTCTAATGAAACAGTCTCCACAGGTTGTATTTTTTTTATCTATAATCACTACACTTGGTAGTAAGCTGCAGACTTGTTTCTGCTAAAATGGTTTTGTCAAAGGTTTCCTGTTACACCTGTGCCTTGAGACGAGAAGGATCTCAGCCTAGAATAGTCCTGAAAGTGAACTGGAATTATATTTACTTTCTTGATTCCTCTTTGAGAAGTAGTAGACAATATAGCAACATTAAAAATCCAGAGAGTTGGTAGTTAAACCACTCTGCCTCCTGCCTAGTGATAGTAGGTAAACACCTCAGACAGAATCCCACATCTCAAGGTGGAAAAATGTTTCCAAATGAATGGAGCATATGGAATTGGTCTATCCATATCCAATCCACATCCACCTTCTGCCACTTTTCACCTTCTGACCTGGGACAGGAAATAGCTGCTCTGAGTCTCCATATGGTCAACTGAAAGAAATGACAAAGGTGACTTTCTTAGTGCTGGGACAGTGGGAAGCTGGAGAATATAGTGATCTGTCTATTTAGGCCATTCTGGTCATCTTTTTTCCCACTATTGTCATCAGCTAGATTCATCTCCTGTAGTTCCTGCCCCCTGCACTTTCTTGCTCCTGGTCAGGGACCTTTATCCAGTTATGTGAAGATTGAGGATAGCAGCACTCAGGTTTGGTCCCAGTCCTGGGAACAACACTT
>PVKC010042372.1:0-11961 GCA_004027635.1 Crocidura indochinensis
GAAAGAAAGAAAGAAAGAAAGAAAGAAAGAAAGAAAGAAAGAAAGAAAGAAAAGAGAGAAAAAGAAGAAAGAAGGAAAGAAAGAGAGAAAGAGAGAGAAAGAAAGAAAAGAGAGAAAGAAAGAAAGAAGAAAGAAAGGAGAAAGAAAAGGAAGAAAGAAAGAAAGAGAAAGAAAGAAAGAAAGAAAGAAAGAAAGAAAGAAAGAAAGAAAGAAAGAAAGAAAGAAAGAAAGAAAGAAAGAAAGAAAAAGAAAGAAAGAAAGAGAAAGAGAGAAAGAAAGAAAGAAAGAAAGAAAGAAAGAAAGAAAGAAAGAAAGAAAGAAAGAAAGAAAGAAAGAAAGAAAGAAAGAAAGAAAGAAAGAAAGAAAGAGAAAGAAAAGGAAGGAAGAGAAAGTGAGTGAGTGAGTGAGAGCGAGAGAGAGTGAGAGAGAGAGAGAGAGAGAGAGGAGAGCGAGAGACAGTGAGAGAGAGAGAGATCATGATGTCATGAGGCTGGAGATAGAGTTCAGAGAATAAGGCACTTGCCTTGCACTTGACTAATCTTGATTTGATCCCTGGCACTCTCATATGATTCCCTGAGTCTGCCAGAAGTGATCTCTAAATGCAGGGCCAGGAGTAATCCTGTAGCACTGCTGAGTGTGCCCCTCCACCAAAAAAAGGAAAAAAAAAGTCTGATATGAGATAACTATGAAGGAGTGTAATGATTTGGGTCCAGAAGGCAAGTGTTATGGATTCTAAGCACCTTGAAACCAATTGTCAGATACTAGTTTAGAGTGTGAATAAAGAGATTTTTCTTGGAATGTGAGGTTGAGGTTGAGGTTATTCAGACGTGAGAAAGATGAGTCATTTGCTAATAATCTAAATGACTACTAAGAAAGAGTAATTTGCAAGAGGTGATATGAAGAAAAATCATAGATAATAAATAAGGACATATAAAAACTATGCTGCCCAGGTAAAGGGAGTGGGGGTGAGTGTGGGGATGACTGTACATGTTCTTAGTAAGAGATGTAAAAGGTAAAAAAATGTAAAATCAAGCAGGAGTTTATTTGAAAGTGAATGGGTTCCAAAACAGAATGGGGTTGATCAGAGAGTCGCTTAAGCCCTATAGGTTGTTTTAAGCATCTTTTTATGAGCTAAAGGGAGTTGCCCAGGATGAGATCAGGCTGGCATGTTGGGTGAGGACTCTTAGAAAATCTTGATTGGCACAGACAGGTTGTGTGTAAAAATTCATAGGCACGTTTTGTGGTCTCAGCTTCTCTACCTTCAGGTCATTGACTACATGGGATGTCTGCGAAGACTGTGGCCTGCAGAAAAACCCCAGATGACATTTATTGGTCTTTTTGTCATCCTTGTTCCTGTCTATCTTGTCTTCATTTACTATAGTATAAAATTGTCGACTGAAAAATTCCTCAGTGTTTTACAGTATTAGATCATAAAATTTACAAGAGTTCTTCTGTAGCATATGAACTGACTACAAGTGATTCAATAAAAAGAAAATAAAGTTATTTAATTTTGCCTTATTTTTGTGATTCCATCAACATGAACAGACAAAAAAATTACTGAAAATCTGGAAATCCTCCAAGGATTCATTGTTTGTGCTTGTCAGCACACCTGAGAGGAATCAAACTTTTTAAAGAATTATCTGATCTAACTAATCTAACTTACAGATGCTACAGGGAGAAATAAATTTCAAAATGCTTAAGGGCAACTCAAGAGTAAAATATGCTTTGTGAAATAGCCTAAAGAATTTTGACAAGACAAGCTTTAAAGAACAATAGATGATTTAACAGTAAGGGCCCTCAGGTTATAGACGCTCATTGTTGTCAATTTGAGGTACAAGGATAATAGATTATAACTGAGCTTCACCCATTACACATTATTTTAAGATCTTTTCAAAAATATTTATGAAATATCCTATAAGAACAACAAATAAGAGAAGGTGTGTCATAGGATTTTTATAAAAGCAAAGATTAATAAGCAACACAACAATAAAAAAAATCAAGATCAGGATGTTGACCAAACTACACATTCACCTTGCGAAACTTAGTCTATGTCAACTCAATTTTTAAAAAAATATTCCAAAATCCAAAAAAATAAAAATAAATAAAATAAAAAGCGTTCCATATGGTCCCCCCAAGCCAGGGGCGATTTCTGAGTGCTTAGCCAGGAGTAACCCCTGAGCATCAAACAGGTGTGTCCCCAAAAAAATAAATAAATAAAATAAATAAATAAAAACATATTAAAAGTTTTAAATTTATTTCTTTGCCACTCTTATCAACTTTACATAACATGTATGTTACATATCAACATATCAAATTTATATAACATGTATTTCCACTTGGATATATCTTCTAATGAATTATGATTTCCTTCTACTAACATATCCTATCTAGCATTTGCATATCAGTAAATAGTAATAGCATCCAAATAATAAGTATATTCGATTTGTTCTATCACTAAAATGGATCCAAGATCTGATCACTTCATTTTTCCTTCATCATCACCTTCCTGGTTCAGACTACCATCATCCACAGTGTGATTTATTGTAGTGACCTTAATTTGGCATTCCTGCTGTCCTTTTATTTCACAACAGCAAGTCCTTAAATTGTGTTTCTTGTTCAAGGCAGGCACTAAGGACTTACTTTAGTCTCTTAATAGAACACCACAGAATTAAAGACTTCTTATTCTCTTTAAAACTTGTCATTAACTTCTTGTATTCCCACAGTAAAATGTCTTCAAAGTTCTTTTTTTACAAAAGCTATTTGCCTCTCTTTACCTTCCCAATTACCTCTTTGACCTCATCACCTGAGGATTCTCTTTGACATTAGTCTCACTATCTTTCTTGATCTTCTTGCTGAAGTTATAATCTCTGTGAATCTATTCTACAGTCTGAGTTTTCTTCTCTGAATGCAACAAAAACTTCATATCCAGTATAAGAACCACCAACTTAAAAGCTAGCAGCAATTAGTGGCAGGAAATGAACACTGATAAGAGATGGATGTTGGAACATTGTATGACAAAAAATTATCAGCAACTTTTTAACTCTGTTCCTCAGGTGATTTAATGAAAGATAAAAACTAGCTGTGAACCGTCATCATTGCCGATGATACTTTTGAAAATCTTCTGTTGGAGTAATCTGTTTCCTCTAAGCCTACAGATTAGTGAAATTTAGATGGAAAGAATAATTAATGTAACTCAACTAGTACTATGAGACACTGATGAAATAACATCTTATAAAACCTCATATTCTCTATATTCTCATTTTTCATTGGTGCTAGAAATTACATATTATACTTCCTGCACCATTTTGAAGAGAAGCAGTACTTTAGTTTTTTGAGAAGACAATACTTCTTAGCTACCCTCGAAGGAAATAATCATAGAAAAATATGGTTCCTAAGCATTCCCTTCAAGCATCCCTTTGGGGGGGGGATTCTGAAAAATTAATCAACAGTGACAGAAAGATTTTCATAATGGACATATCTTTATATAACAGATTTTTTGGGGGGGTCACACCCGGCAGTGCTCAGGGGTTACTCCTGGCTCCATGCTCAGAAATTGCTCCTGGCAGTCACGGGGGACCATATGGGGCACCGGGATTCGAACAGATGACCTTTTGCATGAAAGGCAAACACCTTACCTCCATGCTATCTCCCGGGCCCGGACAATTCTTTATAAAGATGTTCCTAATTATATATCTTCATCTTTATCTAATGTATGGAAATAACCCAAAAATATTATGAACTTTAAGGTCTTAGATGTTCAAGAATCAAATAAGTCAAACATTTTTAAATGGATAATTGTGAACTTTAGATTTAAAAAAATATAGATAAAATTCACCAAAGTAAGCACTGCTGTTTTGAGAATGTGTAATATGTTTGTATAATAAAAGTGTCTATTAATTTTTGAGTAGAAATTCATGATATCGAGATCAAGTTTCAGAACTAAGAGCAAATGTTCTTAGCTTTAGGGAACATAGAAAAAATATATAAGGCAGCAGAAATACTTTTTGAGAAACCAGGAAAGAAAGAGTTCAGAAGAATATGAGTACATTGGGAAACAAATTTGGATCTGCTGTGTGGCCTGAAATACAGCAGAAGTCTCGGGCCTCCTCTCTGCTGTTCTGTGGTCTGGGATTTAGTTCCTCTCTGCCATTGTTCCCTGAGAGGTCATCATCTTCAGAGTCGAGTGTTGCACCCACATGGAGCTAGAGAATTGCGGCTGCTCCGCTTCACTTCATGGCCGCGTGCATCCTTTAGTCAATGAATACCACCACAACACATAGAAAAATCCACAATACAAGCATGAAAATGGGGAAACAATGCAGGCCAACATCAGAAGATTGAGAATGACCTGAAAACTGCCAATCACTTAGTCTCTCAGATATGGTGTTTAGAGAAGAAATACAGATGATGTTCATAAAACTCAAAAAAAGCATAGAGTTGAACGAAACACAAATAAGAGTCAAGAGAATATGAAGATAAAAATCAGAAAGCTTCAAACTGAAATAACAGGTTTGAAAAACTCAGTAGATGAAAACCTCAATGGAAAGCCTCTCCAACAGGGTAACAGCAGCTGAGAATAGAATCAGTGAGCTGGAAGATGAGACACATAACAACTTCATACATCAGAAGAGAATGGAAAAAAAGCCTTAAAGCAAATGAGTAGACAATGAAAAAAATTACGCAAAGTATGTGAATAGATGGAAAACGAATTAGACCCCTAAAGTTGTAAGTTGGTAGCCAAACACTTCCCCCTTTGAGGAATAAGGGAAGTGAGAGTGTAATTGACATTAACCCTTAATTTTTAGATGAACTTTGATTTTTGCTTGACTTCAACCATAAAGCACTATCTTTATCTCTTACTATTAATAAGTACATTATTATTTTGAATAAATTTTTTTAGAATACAGTATTATTTTTCCTTGAAAAGAAAACATTGTCAAAATTCTTATCATTTTTATTCATATAATTTTATACTTTTATAATACTCTTGAGCTTTCCAAAATTATTGGTGAAAATTATAGCATTAACTTTATTGATGTCACACATGTTGATATATATGTATATGTATAAAATATACATATATATTCTGGCATATAAGACTACTTTTTAACCCATGAAAAACTTCTTAAAATATGGGGTTGTCTTATATGCCAGTATACAGCATGCTGAAACTTACTTCAGGAATGAGTTATCCACACCCCCCACATTACTGCTGCATCCCATCCAGCTACCAGGTGTCATTCCTCATTCCTCCGCTTGTCCTGACTCATCTTTCAGGGAACATAGAGGAGCTGAGTTATCAAGTGCTGCATCCTATCCAGCTGCCAGGTATCATTGCTGGTATGTGGCTTTCCTGTGCTCAGTCCTCTGTTCAGCTTTTATGGGACACAAAGAAGGCATTCTGACTTCCTCTAGCTGTCCTATTAATCACTGCACCCCAGCCAGCTGCTCTTGGAGGAGCCCCCTCTTCCTGCTCTCAATGTAGATCACAATTAAAAAATCATAGTCACTTACTACAAATGACAAATGTAGAATGATTGTTGGCACTCCAAAGTCTAGCTTTATTAAACATATATTATTAACCTTTGAGGGTTCTATTCTTTTTCTCTTATGTTTTTTTAATTTCCATTTGGTGTGCATTAAAAGAGGTAGTCTTAGATGGCTAATATAGCCCAAACCCTATATTTTAACAGGAAAAGTAGGGGGTCGTCTTATATGCCCAGACATCTTATATGATGGAAAATACGGTATATATATTTATTTAGGGAGGAAGGCCACACCCTGTAATGCTCAGGGGTTACTCCTTGCTATGTGCTCAAAAATAGCTCCTGGCTTGGGGCTGGAGAGGTGGCGCTAGAGGTAAGGTGTCAGCCTTGCAAGTGCTAGCCAAGGTAGGACTGCGGTGGATCCCCCGGTGTCCCATATGGTCCCCCCAAGACAGGGTCAATTTCTAAGCGCTTGGCCAGGAGTAACCCCTGAGCATCAAACGAGTGTGGCCCAAAAAAACAAACAAAACAAAACAAAAAAGAAAGAAAAAGAAAAAAGAAAAAGAAAAAAAGAAAAAAAGAAATCGCTCCTGACTCGAGGGACCATATGGTTACTGGGGAGTCAAACCAAGGTGGGTCGTAGATTAACCACATGCAAGGCAAATGCCCACCCTACCACTGTGCTATCTCTCTGGCTTCTTTACTTTTGGTTTTATTTAACTTCACTTATTTTAGTTTGGGGAACCACACCTAGCTGTGTTCAAGGATTACTTCCAATGCTAGTCATAATCAATCCTGGATACCTTGGGGAATCATATGCAGTTCTGGGGAATCAAATCAGTCTTACTGAATGCAAGGCAAGTGACTTAACTGCTGTATTGTTTTTCTGTTTTGTGTTCATTTGTATTTGCATTAGAGTGATACCCAAAAATGTCGAGAGGCATCTTCTGGCAGTGCTCATCATGACCATGTATAATTAAACCTGCATAAAAAGATATTTTTCATGTCAGGCATGTGATTCCATGAACACATGAGTCATGTATATGAAGTCATGAACTCTATCCCTAGCACCAAATACATATATTTTTTGGGTGTGTGTGTATTTTAAAATAAATGTAAAATATGTGTATGGTTAAATATAAAACAGTATGAGAGAACTTAACACACAAAATAACATTTTTTTCACACTGCATCTAAATTGATTTTTCCCTTTATCCTAGCTTTTCTGAAGATATAATCAACAAAATTATAAGGTATATAGAGGTAAAGATATTTATCTTCCTTGATTCTTAATTGGGGGGACGCACCCCAGGCAGAGCTCAGGGATTACTCCTGGCTATCTGCTCAGAAATCGCTACTGACAGTCACAGGGAACTCTATGGGACCCCGGGATTGGAACCACCTTTGGTCCTGGGTCGGCTGCTTGCAAGTCAAAGGTTCTACTGCTGTGTTATCTCTCCATCCCCTTAACCAGTATTTTATTTCTGCTCTTTCTATCATATATTTTATCACAAGGCTATGCCCAATTCTTGATTTATTAGTCTAATTTATTTATTTATTTATTTATTTTTGGTGTTTGGACCACATCCATTTGTCACTCAGGGGTTACTCCTGGCTATGAGCTCAAAAACTGCTCCTGGTTTTGGGGGACCATATGGGACACTGGGGGATCGAAACGCGGTACATCCTACGCTAGCGCTTGCAAGGCAGACACCTTACCTCTAGTGCCACCTTCCCGGCCCAGAGTCTAATTTATTATGACTTCCTGCTCTAATGAATTATAACTTAATTTCTTTATACAATTACTTTACACAATTTCATTATTGTTTCATTTTTATTAGTAGCTTCTATTATTTTATGGATTATAAATATGTTATTAGGAATAACAGCATAAAACAAATGAAGTTGCTCAGAAATTCAAAAATATTATTACTGTTACTATGACTTTTAAGGGCATGTATTGAGCTGCCAGGCTTCCCAGAAGAAGAAAGATACTGTGGGGAGAGGGTGTCTGCACTTGTTCCAAATGCTGCCATCCCTAAAGAATTACTACAAATTAATTAAATGGACAGCTAACAAAAAAGTGCTTATTAAACCTTCTGCCATTTGCTTATACTTTCTTGCTTGCTTTTCTTTCTTTCTTTCTTTCTTTCTTTCTATTTTCTTACTTTTCTTTTTCATATTTTTTTAAATTTTCAATAATTTTGTTTCACTTATCTGGAAACAAATATATTATGATCAACACTGTCAACTATATGATACATTTTCTTTTTTAATTTCTTTTTTTATTTATTTAAAGGAAATATATCACATAGTTGGCACAATTGATCATAATACATTTGTTTCAGGAAAAACAAAAGGCAAAGTTATTAAAAAAATAGAAAAACTAAAGAGAAAGAAAGAAATAAAAGCTTCAATAGCAAGTATATTTTTGAAAATCATTGAATCACCAATTTACTCATTAAAGGCCTAGCAGAAGGTTTAATAAGATTTTCTTCTTTTTTTTTTAGGATAAGAGTTAAAGAAATACAAGTGGTATTTGTTACAGTGTTACAGTGGTAATTGTTGTTTACATAGGCACAGCAAAATATGGGGACATAAAAAGGAAAAGCCTTGGCCTAAATACAAGGAGACCTTACCCCTGAAGTTTTCTGGCATTTCATTTCTAAGCTCCAGGCATACTAGGTTCTCCAACCCAAGCCATTGTCTGTAGTGCCAATAAACCTTCCCCCCACCCATTGTTGTTGGTGTCAGGTTTCTGTAGTTAAAGATCCTGGAATTTGTGCATATCCTACGAAGTCAGGATGATGAGGAGCATCCTCTAGTTTTACCTCACAATTAGAGAGTAATGCAGATAGCCCTGCCCTGAAAGCAGGTAGTTGTTGTTGTTATGTCTTCTCGGTGTTAAGGGACCTCTCTTTGGATTAGATCGATGCTGGGGCGGAGATAGGATCTTCCATGGTAGAGGACTGCTCCCAGGTGATGTTATAGACAGTCGTGGTTGTTTTGTAGATGGCATCCTGGTTTAGATATCCTTCTGAGGTGTAAGCTAGGTCATTATGACAATGTTTAGAATGTAAGGTCCCACTGCATTACAAGATTTGTGTGTTCCTATCTCTACTAGATAAGAACTTTCCTGTATGTATATTTTTTTCCCATTTTAATGTGCCTATGCAAAAGTGGAACAATGCCTCATGGCATTATTGGTGCATATGTGGACTGCTGGAACAAGTTCAACAATCCCCTTAACTTGGTTCTAACGTAAGTGCTAAATCTAGGAACACTTCTATTAGAATTCCTTATTGAACAGATCACAAAGAGAAGAACAGACAAAACAGTGGGGGAAAATTATCACTGTATAGGAGAATATTCAGTAAGGGTTAACGCTGTTAAGGGAATACATACAAGATATTCAAAATATATATATACGTGTCCCTTTTATGTCTCTGAAATAACTGGGGGGTATATTAAATTCGGTGCATCACTTTGGTCTGTGATTTGGCTTGTGCAGTCTAATAACCAGCTGCCAATGGACTAGTATCAGGAAAAATCCTTAAGCTGTAACTTCTCAGAAACTGAGTCTCATAGCAAACAAAGGCCCACAATGAAGGAAGGAGGAGTTTAGGAGGCCTGAGCGTAGATCAATAGCAACAGAGTATTGGGATCTTCTTATGCTGAGAATCTATCATATCACTTAGGGTGTGGTTTGGCAGCTGGCTTTGTATGGGAATAATTATCTGCTTCTTGAGAAGCCAAGAACTGAAGAAAAAAAGGGTTAAATGTAGGATAATGATGGTTGAGGTTGAGGGAGTGAAGGACTAGACATGAGCTTGTAGGGCAGTAGGCAAGGGCATAATATAATATGGACATTCTGCATCTGCAAAACACATTAATCAGAGAAAATCCTATTGATTCATATCATAGGCGCGGGGGCGCTAGCCCCCATGCGGTTTTGAAAATGGAGACCAGTGAGAAAAAAAATGCCAGTGACTATACCAGCCCAACCCCTTTTAGAATCCTCCCCAGCACCCACCTTTCTGCCTGGCCCCTACTTAATCTCTTCCCCACATGTGCTGGGTGGGGGCAGGAGTAGGCCTGGGGTCCCCCAGAGAGTCCTCCCCAGAACCCACCTTTCTGGCTGCCTGGGCCAGCACCCAGGCATGCCCCTGGAGTCTAGGAGGAAGGGAAGAGATTGCTGGGAACTTCCCTAGCCTCCTAGCACCCCCCCCCAAACTAGGACGAAGGCCTTTGGCCTGGAGTCTCCCCACATCCCATGCCAGCCAGTGCTAGCCTCCAGAACAGAAAAGGATTCAGTGTAGAACCAGAAGCTAGAAATCGGCCCGCCCCCTCCCTAATCTCTTCCCTACATGTGCTGGGTGGGGGCCAGGGTAGGCCTGGGATGCCCCCTGAGAGTCCTCCCTGACACTCACCTTTCTGGCTGCCTGCAGTCAGCACCCAAGCATGCCCCTAGAGTCTGGGAGGAAGGGGGATGATATATTTTCTTTAAAAGATATGCCTTGAATTCACTTCTTGCATCTATTCATCTGTACTTATATGTTTATATTGACAAATCAGTAATACTTATTTTTGTTCTGTCAATTATGCTTTCTACTATTTGTGTAATTTGTTAGATTAACTAAGTTGATTAAATACTTCTTATTCTAAGAACTTTTTTTTTAAAAATGTAGCTTATGTAAACCTCATGGAGAGATTTTTAAATGAATAACTACTTTTATTTCCTATACAAATAACATTAAGTCAAATAAATAACATTTCTGTATTTATACAATCAGTAATAATTTTAAGCTCATGCATCTAACAAGTTGTATATTATCTTTTAGATTTTATATTAAAGTTTAAAGTCATTAACCATGTTTACATTCTAATGAAAACAAAATTAAAAATAGCTTCTCTTCTAATGTCAAGAAGTGCATAATAATTACTTAGTTTATTAGTGTGGTTTATTTATTATGCTAACATTACTTTTGCACTGTCCATCTGTCTACCTGCCCCTTTCTCCCTCAATGTCTCTTCCTCTATCTTTTTCTGTCTCTCTCTCACATAATGCCTGCATTTTCCCCCCAAATTATTATTAAATCTCTAAAATTAACCTAGGTGTCCAATGACAGATGGATAGTGCCTAGACAAAAGCTACTGGACCCTCCTCCTCTGAAACTACAGATCAAGCCAGGGTGTGGGTGAAACTCCAGAGCTTTGTTGGAACCCTGAAAAGGAAAAATTCGCAAAAGTTCAGAATGCTATTACGGAACTCTGAGTGTTGATACTTTTAGCAAACACATCGTTTAGTGAATCATCTCTTTCTGGAACTATTAGATATAGGCCTCCACATGAAAGTGTCATGTGTCATTTTCCTGCATATTTAGGAAGATCAATTCTGGAGCCATGCAGGTCTCTTGTGTACCAACAGATGACTTTATGGAAGAGCAATGAATCCAGGATATTCTTAGATTGGGATCTGTGGTTAGATAAAGCTCCCAGGAATTTCAGCAAATATAGTACAGAAAAGGCTGTTTGTCTCTATAACATCTTCATAAACATCTGCAATCATCAACCTTGAGAATCCTACTTGGTAACTAAAGTCCCACAAAAGAAGATTTTGCACAGTTTGGAAGGATGAGACTCTTCTTAATTAAAAATCTTGGCAATGCTAGCTTCAAAATAGGCCACCAATAACAGCAGATACTCAGCTGGTGGAAGATTTATTGAGTTCTGAGAATGGATCTGATCACAAAGGGAGAGGGCAAGTAATTCTATATCCAGGCTGGTACTTCCTACCCAAAGTAGCAATTACAGAAAACACAATAAATCAATGTCTCTCCGTTCACACAACTAAAGGTCCAATATATCTTTAAAACAAGAACTCCTAGTGGAAAAAAAAAGGTTAAAATAATAAATAAAACTTAAACCCAGTGATAGAATGAATAAGAAATCTCATCTGAATCAACTTGAATGTTAGAAAACTGAATTATCTAACAACAGATCAGAATTTTTTAAATATTGCTTTGAGGAATTCTCTCATTTCAAGCAATACAATATATCAAATGCACAGATGAAACATAAACACATAAGAAAACATTTATAAAATAAGATTTAAAAGTGTATGAACAGATAAAACTCTTCAACAAAGATATAGAAATGAAAGAAAAGAAAGAAAGAAACAAAGAAACAGGGACCAGCATCGTGGCTCTAGAGGGAAGGGCCAACACTAGCCTAGGATGAACTGAGGTTTGATCCCCGGCAGCCCATATGGTCCCCCAAGCCAGGAGAGACTTCTGAGTGCATAGCCAGGAGTAACCCCTGAGCGTCAGCTGTGTGGCCCAAAAACCAAAAAGAAAACAAAAAGAAAAGGAAGGAAGGAAGGAAGGAAGGAAGGAAGGAAGGAAGGAAGGAAGGAAGGAAGGAAGGAAGGAAGGAAGGAAGGAAGGAAGGAAGGAAGGAAGGAAGGAAGGAAAGA